>CAUYPK010105891.1:0-45655 GCA_963574355.1 Loris lydekkerianus
TGGCCCTTTGGTAGAGTGCCATGGCGTCACAGCTCACAGCAACCTCCAGCTCTTGGGCTTAGGCGATTCTCTTGCCTCAGCCTCCTGAGTAGCTGGGACTACAGGCGCCCGCCACAACGCCCGGCTATTTTTTTGTTGCAGCTTGGCTGGGGCTGGGTTTGAATCCGCCACCCTCACCCTCGGCATAGCGGACCAGCGCCCTACTCATTGAGCCACAGGCGCCGCTCGGGGCAAGGGATCTTAAGAGACCATTTAATCCAATTTATTTTGCACATGGGGGAGGATCTGAGGCCGAGAGAGACGTGACTCCTCCCCAACCTGTCAGTTTCCTGCCCCACTAGCCCGGGTATCTTCTGTCCCCGCTCTTTGCACCATCCTGCACCACCTCTTCTCTGGCTCTGGGTGAGCCAGGAAGTCTTTTGCCTGGAGATATGTTTGCCAAAAATAATAGCTACCTTCTGCTCAGCACTGATTCTTCCATAAATATGTACTGAGCGCCTACTATGTGCCAGAAACTGTTAGAGATGCTGTGAATATTACAAACAAGAAAGACAGTGCCCCTGGCAGGGAGGAGGTAGCCTGTAAAAAGTCTCCAGACCAGATAATTTCAGATGCTGGGTAGGAAATAAAACAGTGGGGGAGTGTTTCCGCTGGAGGGGACAGAAGTCTGACCACCTTTAATTCTCACTACAACTCTCAGGGTAAGGCTGTTTTGCTGACAAAGAAACGGGTTCAGAAGGGCTCAGGATGGCACCCTCAAGTCCCTGGCTACTGACTCCCACTTCCTACCGGCCTCCATTGGTCGACCGCTGGCGCCGTCTGGCCCTGGATGATGAAACTCGGGGCTAAGGCTGCACCAAGTCGAAGCCGGTGTCCCGGCAGGTGTTGGGAGGTGGGGGCGGAGGGAGCGGGGGCGCACCTCCAGGGAGAAACTGCTCTCGATTCGCGCACGCGGCACAGAGGACCGCCTCCGCCCTGCCTCTCCCGGGTCCCAAACCCTACGGCCGGGACATAGAGCCCTCCCAGCCCGGGGCAGAACCAGACGCCGGCTCCCGCCTCCCGCCCGGCCCCCGCCCGGCCCCCGCCCGGCCCTCGCCCGGCCCCGCGCAGGGCCCCATGGGACTTGTAGTTCAGCCGAGGCTGATGCCTGGTCTGAGCGGCCCTGAGAACTACGAAGCCCGGCAAGCGGCGCGCGCAGGGCGGGCTCGGGGAGGTGAGCGTGCGCGCGTGCGCGCGTGGGGGGCGGGTTCGGGGTGGTGAGTGTGCACGCGCGGGGGCCGGGCGCCGCGGGATGCAGCTGCGGGCGGCCGGGTGGCTGCGGACACGCCGCGTGCGTGCACTGAGCGCAGCCTTTGCGGAGCCCGGTTGTGCCGCGCTCCGGTGCTGCGGCGGCGCCGGGGTTCCCGGTGGCCGGGGGATGGGCGCCCGGTCCCGGAGCCAGGGTGGCACCGCTCGCTGAAAGAGCCCTTAGCTGGGCTTGTGGCGGGAAGGTCCCCGCCCTGAGCTGTGAGCGACGTGTCCCTTTTTTCTTTTTGTGCCAAGGTTTCCCTCCGCAGGCGCGATGCAGCGGGCGGCGGCGCTGGTCCGGCGGAGCTACGGCCCTCGGACCCCGGGCCCCTGGGGCCGGAGTCGCAGCAGCGCGGCCGCCGAGGCCTCAGCGGTGCAGGAGCGGCCGGAGCGCAGTCAGCGCGAGCGCATCCTCACGCTAGAGTCCATGAACCCGCAGGTGAAGGCGGTGGAGTACGCGGTGCGGGGACCCATCGTGCTCAAGGCCGGCGAGATCGAGCTGGAGCTGCAGCGGGTGAGCGCGGGCGGGCCCGGGAAGGCTCGGGGCGCAGACCTGCCGACCTTCACCCCCGGTAGCTCCTCAGTTCAGCTGAGCGCGGCTGAAACCAGGAGCGCACTGCTCCCCCCCTTCACCCACCAGTGCCCAGCACCCGGCGCGAACTGAGGCCTCAAACACGGTTCACTTGTTGAGCTGAATTCGTCGATTGTTGAGCGGCCGAGCTGCCGGCCCTGCACGCTGTGTGCCTGTCCTACCCGGGTAAACCCAAAACACGCTGCAGGGGGAAAACAAGCGGATAAAATAAACAGGAGCGCTCCAGGCAGCGAATAATAAGTGCTTTGACGAATGTAAAACGGAGAAGGGGTGGACCTGGATAGTGGGGGAAACCGCTCTTGGTGGAGGTATGGGGAGGCCCTCTGGAGAGCTGCGTTTGTCCCCAAGCCTTTTCTCTGCCTGAGACCTTCAGGGTCTTTGCCAGTCTTGAGTCTGATACGAGTGGGGTATGGAGGAGGGTGAGCAGAATTCCTCCTCCTCCGGAGGAGCCTTGAGTGGCCCACCCCTTCTTTGAGGACAGTCACCCCCGTGGCCCTGGGAATTTCTTCACTTTGGCTGTCCGGATGACCGCGATCTTGACTTAAGTTCATAGTTTCATGTAAGGTGACACAGCCAGGAGAGATTTCAGCCTCTCCACGGCCAGGGTGGCTTGGGTGGGTGTAAGAGGTGTCCCTGTAGGAACCTATTTCTGACCTGGGTGAAATTCAGAAGGTAGAGTCAAGAGGGGTTTTCAAAAAAAGTAAACACTCCTAATGTTTGTAAGAAGCCGATAAAGTGTTGCCCAGCTACCCAGCTGCTTACTCAAGATAGGTCTGGCCCAGAATGGGAATGGAGAGGTGGGGACTGCTCCTTGAACTGCTCTTGGAGGTACCAAATGGCAGGGTCTCAGGGTCAGTGGTCAGTTAGTGGTCCTTGAGTGCTGGTAGGAGGCCTCAGGGGTCCAACTCACTTGGGTCTTTCCCATGGAGACTTTGGGGGTTTGGTGAACTCATGGCCTGCTGACACCTTGTTGGGACACCCAGTTCTGCTGACTCAAAACTGCTGGATAAGTCACAGTCCAGTGCTCCTGCTGACTCCTTGCAGGGATACGTTTGAAGCTTGGCCCAGATAAGGCTGGCTCCATTTCTGTGCCTTTCTGGCACAGAGGTGGGCCAGGGGCAGAGAACACAGTTTTTACTGCTTAGATTCTTGTTGGTATCTAGCAGGCTGGAGCTGGCCCTCCTTGAGGCAACAGACTGCTAAAACAAAGCCGGGATTAAAGTGTTCCTGGTTTATCATCTTACAGCTGATTTCCAGGGCTGGCAGGGTGTCAGGGAATTACCTCTACCTCTTGCTAAATGGCACCTTCCTCATTGGCTCCATAAAGTGTAAAGGTGATGAGGACAGAGGAGGCCTGACTTGACGTCCCTGCTCCTCCAGTTCTTTAGCAGGCAGAAAGTGCGAGAGCATGCCAAGTGGGAGTAGTGCTGTGAGCAAAGGCAGGAGGTTGGGAAGTTGTGGGCATTTGGGGAAGAGGGCTGGTGCTGTTAGTAGAACACTGTCTGCTAGAGGGATGTGGGAGGCAAATGGGACAGAAAAGGTGGACTGGAGTCTTATGTGACAGTCTGAGGTCTTTATGGTGCATTTCGGAGGGATGTGGGGTGGGAAGGGGGCAGGATTCCAGCAGGGATGTGGCAATCCTTGCCACCAATTAATTGCAGGTGGCAAAAGTCTCCATCCTTGAGCCAGAGGCATCCTGATTTCTGAGACCAATGCTCCACACCCCCATGCCCTACTCAGTTGAGAAGTTTTCTGTCTACCTACATCCTCCAAATGCTTTTATTCAAGCTTGTCCTTTCTCATCTTCTTCTCACTACCTAGCTGTAGATGCTGGAGATGCAGCCCTGGCCAAACCAGCACTGCCTGGTGTAGCCCTCTCATCCTCAGGAGACAGCCTCTTTTCACTTTGCCGGCTTAAAGCATGCCCCTCCATGACAGCCATATGTCCTCAGTCATTTCTTTTTTTTCTTTCTTTTTTTTTTTTTTTAAATTTATTTTTGGCTTTCCCGGACTTTATACAGTTTGTTTTTCTACTTCTGTTTTAAACTACAGTGGTCAAAAGTAGGCTGGTGTTATGAGGTTTGGATTAGGTTAGAAGTGAGATGGGCCAGGATTTGTAGGGAGCAGCATGACTTGGAGTGAGTCCCCTATTTATTTTGGGCCTCAGTTTCCCTACTGTATAAATAGAGTGGGGGGAGTGTCCTGGTTAGCCCAGGATTCTACTCCACCCTGAGAGTTTTTCCTCCTTGTTCATTTGAAAATGTCCACGGGGATCTCAGATGACCCCAGTGTCAGGATTTGTGCTGCCCACAGAGTCACTTCACCAGGTGCTCTGCAAATAGCATGGGTTGTTGGC
Organism: Loris lydekkerianus; assembly: GCA_963574355.1. Lineage (NCBI taxonomy): Eukaryota > Metazoa > Chordata > Mammalia > Primates > Lorisidae > Loris > Loris lydekkerianus. The sequence goes on from CAUYPK010105891.1 coordinate 4,236, forward strand.
TGGAAATGTGGCTCTGATGTTTTGACTTCGGCGAGGCTCTTGGGACTGACTCCCCATCCTTGTTGCTTCTCTCGCAGGAAGAGTTCCCCTCCAGCCCCAGCTCTGTGCTCTCTGTGAGGGCTTGCTTCTCCCTAATAGCAGGTCCAGAAATGGGGAGAACCCATCTCAGCTTTTCAGATCCTGTTGTGCACTGCAGCAGCAGTTAAAAGGAGCTTTGAACAGACCTTGCAGTTCTTCCTTAACCTACTCTTTTTCCCTTGCTTTATTGGGAGGCATGGATTTGGGGACTGGCAAAAGCAGAGTCACAGGAATGAGTTGCCTTCTTCCAGTTGTAGAAGAAACAGTGGGGGCAGAGTAGGGGAGACGTGCTGCTGTTAATGTCAGTGTGCGCTGTATCCAAACGCAGATCTAAACAGAGGATGCAACAGCACGTGACTACAGTTAGTGAAGAGCTAAGATTGGAGACACAGGGTGTGCCAAGTGCAGGTGGTGAAATCTTTTCTATAGAATTTAGAATAAAATTTGTGGGGTAGCCTTCCAAAGCAAGTGACCCTGTCCAGATCAACACACTCATATCCTGGGCTCTTGCCTGGTGATCTATGGGCTCCAAGCAAGGCATTCCAGAGTTTAGCCCTCCAGAATAAGGCCAATTTATTTCTCCCTTTTTTTTTTTTTTTTGAGACAGAGCCTCAAGCTGTCACCCTGGGTAGAGTGAGGTGGCATCACAGCTCATAGCAGCCTCCAACTCCTGGGCTCAATTGATTCTCCTGCCTCCACCTCCCAAGTAGCTGGGCCTACAGGTGCCTGCCACAACACTGGGCTATTTTTTGGTTGCAGCTGTCATTGTTGTTTGGCAGGCCCAGGCTGGATTCGAACCCGCCAGCTCAGGTGTATGTGGCTGGCACCTTAGCCACTTGAGCCACAGGCGCCTAGCCCAATTTATTTCTCCTAAAGACTAGTTTGAGATGCTAGTGGTGATGCTTTGAGGCTAGAAGCTAATTAGAACTGTCAATAGTCTGTTCTCAAGCTAATGAGAGTTGCTGGGGGATAAGCCTGCTGAAGATGCCTCTACTTTTTCATCTCCTGTGTCTCTGGATGGGGAAGGTGCTCTGTGACCTGCCTGGGCCTCTGCCTTGCTGTTGTGAATTGTCCTGTTTGGAACTCATTGAGCTTTCACCACGGGCTCTGCCCTGCAAATGTTGGCTTGCACAGTTGACTGTCCCCCATAACCCCAGAGTTCCAGGGCTTGCGCTAGCCTTCCACTTCATGGTTAGGAAGCTCAGCCCTGTGGGTTCTGCCTCAGCTCACAATCAAGCATGTGTAGCCGGCTCCAGGTCTTCATTTGTCCTTCCATGTCAGGGCCACACCTTGTGCTGGACCTCCGTCTCTTCAGCTGTGAAATGTATCTATTTTCAGGGACCACAGGGTCTGGTCAGGGTTTATCTCTGGCACCTTTTTCTGGAGCTCTCTGTAGGACTTCCTGCCTGTCCCAGCCCCATTCACTGCCCCTGTGGAGTCAAGAGGCTCGTGGCTTTTTCACATGGTGCTCCCACAGCCTGGTATGTCCTCCCTCCTGTGCCCTGCACCTTGCCTGAGCTCTGAAAGGCAGTGGAAATATCTGTGTTGCTCACTCCTATCACCAGGGCATGGTGATCAATAAATCTTTGTTGAATGAGAAGTAGATTCTTTGGGGAGTAACCAGCCTACCCAGCCTTGCACACATCACATGAAGTGACAAGAACCATTTCTTGCACAAGGAAACTGTGTTGTGCCTGTTTTCTCCCAGCTTTATTGAGGTATAATTGACCAATAAAAGTAGTGTGTATAGCTGGGTGTGGTGGTACATGCCTGTAGTCCCAGCTGCTCAGAAGGCTGAGGCAGGAGAATGGCTTGAGCCTGGGGTTTGAGGTTGCTGTGAGCTAGGGTGACACCATAGCACTCTGGCCTGGGCAACAGAGTGAAACCCTATTTCCAAAAAAAGTTTGTATGTATTCGAGGTATACAATGTAATGATGTGGTATATGTATCTATTATGTATGTAATATGACTGTGCAAATGATTACCATGGTCAAATTAATACATCCTCACTATACAGCATGTGGGGTGAGGACACTTAAGATTCTCTCTGTTAGCAAATTTCTGGTAAACAATACGGTATTAAGGTCACCGTGCTGCGTGTTAGATCCCAGAATTTATCTCATAACTGAAAGTCTGTGTCCTTTGACCAACATCATCCCATTGTGCCCAGCCCCTGGCAACCACCATGTACTCTCTGTTTCTGGGAATTCAATTTTCTGAGACTCCGCATGTCTTTCTGTGTCTACCTTATTTCACTTAGCATAATGTCCTCCAGGTTCACCCAAATTGTTGCAAATGGCAGGATTTCCTTTTTTATGGCTGAATAATACCCCCTTGGGTATGTATATATGCCTGTGCGTAAATACATATGTGTGTGTGTGTATCTATGGGGGGGGGAGAAAGTACAGTTCCTTTATCCATTCATCTGTGAACAGACACTTGGGTTGATTCCACATTTTGGCTATTGTGAATGAAGAAGTACAATTATCTCTTCCAGATACTGGTTTCATTTCCTTGAGATATATACCTGGAAGTAAGATTGCTGGATTGTATAATAGTTCTATTTTTAGTTTTGGGGGGAACCTCCCTAGTGTTTTTCATAATGGCTATACCAGTTTACATTCCCACTACCAGTATGCAAGGGCTCCCTTTTCCCCATAGCTTTGCCAACACTTACGTTTTACTTTTTTTTTTTCTTTTTGAGACTGTCACTCTGTTGCCTGGGCTAGAGAACCATGGCTTCCACCCAGCTCACAACAACCTCAGACTCTTAGGCTCAAAGTGACCCACCTGCCTCAGGCTCCTGAGTAGCTGGGACTACAGGCGCCCACCACAATGCTGGCTGATTTTTCTATTTGTAGTAGAGACAGGGTTTTACTCTTGCTTAGGCTGGTTTCCAGCTCCTGAGCTCAAGTAGTCCTCCCACTTCAGCCTTCCAGAGTGCTGGGAATACAGGCCTGAGCCTATTTTAAAATGTTTTTTTTTTTCTTTTGAGACAGAGTCTCACTTGCTTACAGTAACCTCAAATTTTTGGGCTCAAGCAATCCTCTTGCCTCAGCCTCCCAAGAAGCTGGGACTACAGGTGCCCTTCACAATGCTAGGCTAGGTTTTTTAGAGACAGGATCTCACTCTTGCTCAGGCTGGTATCAAACTCTTGAGCTCAGGCTATCCACCTGCCTTGGCTTCCCAGAGTGCTAGGATTATGGGTGTGAGCCACCATGTCCAGCCTTCTGTTTTAACATTTTGACTATCCATTCTAACAAGAATGTGGTTTTTGATTTGTATTTCATTAGTGATGTTGGACATCTTTTTCTTATATCTGCTGGCCATTTGTATGTCTTCACTAGAAAGTCTGTCAGGACTTTTGCTCATTTTTTAAACAGACGCTTTGGATATTTTGCTGTTGAGTCGTATGAGGTCATTATTTGGATGTGTTGGATATTTAGATATAAGGAACCCTTATAGGATTGTAAACACACAGTCATCCCTTGGTTAGTGAACTGGTTCCGGGACCTCCCTTAGGTATCCAAATCCGAGGCTTGGGTCTCTTATGTAAAGTGGTGCAGTGTTTGCACATAACCTCTGCACATCCTGTGTGCTTGCTGAAATCATCACTAGATTACACATAACACCTAATACGATGTAAATGCTGTGTAAATAGTTGTTGAACTAAATTGTTTAGGGAATAACGACAAGAATAAAATCTGTACATGTTCAGTATAGATGCAGATTTTTTCCACATATTTTGACCCCCTGGTTGTTTGAACCCGTGAATGCGGGAGCTGTGACTAGGGAGAGGCAGCTCCCATTCTACACACCTTCTTTTTGCCTTGTCGGCCACTTCCTATGCTGTGCCTCGTGCCGGTTAAAATCACCCAGCAGCCCCGTGACCCTCCTGGTGAGGTAGGGTCTGGGCTGGGAAGGACAGCGGTAGGTCTTTTGTTTCTTTTCCTAGTTAACACCCTCTGAAATTTGCCATCTCCAGAGCCTGGAGGCCTGCTCCCTCAATTCCTCCCTGAGCCAAGTGGTGGGAAGGGAGCTTCCCTGGGTGCGGTCTTCCCTCAGTGCCACACAGGAGGTATCTCCGGGTGGGATGTGTACAGGTGGATTTGACAGGTAGACGCTAGAGTGCTGAGAGGGGAAGCCAGGAGGCTGTGTGCTTGTCCGTCCCTTTGACCTGGCAGGGCCTTGGGGACTGGGCTGGGTTAGGGTCACCACTAGGTGTGCCTACAGGAAGTTGCCCAGCTCCTTGGTGTTTCCAAACCGTATGGACTATATATATATTTATTTATTTATTCTTTTCCTAGCTCATTTGTATATGACTCATGTAGACTTTGAGTACCTAGAAGCAGTCTGCTCAGAACAATCTCCTCTGTATGGTGGTCCTTGGCAGGCTGGTACCTTGTCCCTTTCAAGGACGCCAGTTTCTTACCCCTCAGCTCATTTATCATAGAAAAGTGTCTGAAATCTGTGAGAACCATGACCCAAGAATGAAGGTGGTCAATATTCCCAGGCTCTGTGTCCCTGGGCAGGCCCTGAGCTGGTTAAGCAGTGCAGGGAGGGTGTGGGGAAAGAAGCTGCAGGGCTCTGTCCTAGGCTTTATTCCCTCCCTGACTTGGGCTAGCCCAGGGCCTACTGCTAAGTTTTGGTTCCTGGTCCTCACAACTATGACAGATTATGCTGTACCAGACAAAGGGCAGTGCCTATACCATGGAAATCACCTGAGTTCAGCCAGCTGGGTCTAGGGACTGTTCAGTTAGGCTGGAAGAGGGCACGGTGCCAGGAGCCCCAGTCAATACCAGGGGGTGGGTCGGCCCACCCCTTTGCACACAGTGGCTAGTAACGATGCACCGCCCTTACCCAACCTTCTTGGTTCCTTCCTGTGGGATGAGCCCTGGGGCCACTTGCTCAAAGCCCAAGTCTCTCCAGGGCCTGCCCACCAGCCTGCCCCAGTAGACTAAGCACTGCTGCCCCTGCCTTGTCTCCTTAATGCCATGGCCGCTCTGGCTGCCCCGGGAGTCCCTGTGCTCGCCAGCCCTGAGGAACTCCATGGAAGGAGCACAAGGGATTCCAACTTTTAGGCCCCATTTATGAAGGCCCAAGGCCATTTCTGGAATATCTTCCTCAGTGTCACCCTGTTCCCAGGCTGAGGGCTGGCAAACCAGAGTCAGAAAAACTTGTTTAGCAGCTGCTTTTATCTCTCAAGCCACTGGCTTGTTATGTTTTGTTTTTGTTTTATAGAGACAGAATCTCTATGTTGCCCAGGCAGGTCTCAAACTCCTGGGCTCAAGGGATCCTTCCACCTTGGTCTCTCATGGTTTATATTACTAATTTTAAAAAGGCCAAGTTTTCTTTTTCTTTCTTCTTCTTCTTTTTTTTTTTTTGTAGAGACAGAGTCTCATTTTGTCGCCCTTAGTAGAGTGCTGTGGCATCACACAGCTCACAGCAACCTCTAACTCCTGGGCTTAGGCGATTCTCTTGCCTCAGCCTCCCACCACAATGTCTGGCTACTTTTTGTTGCAGTTTGGCTGGGGCTGGGCTTGAACCCGCCACCCTCTGTATATGGTGCCGGTGCCCTACCCACTGAGCCACAGGCGCTGCCCCAAAGACCAAGATTTCTAAGTTTGCTTTTATTCACACATTGCAGGAAAGGAGAAAAAAAAAACAAGTGCCAAATCCACAGAATTATATCTTTAAGGTTTGTATTTGGGGTACCCTTTGGGCAGCAGAGCAGATGAGAAGATAGCCAGGCATTCCCACCCAGCCTGAGCCCTTCCTCCTGCTATCCTCCCTGACACTCACAGCCGTGTTCTGGGCTAGCAGTTAGCTGTGAAAGATGATGACATTTGCTCTTAGCCAAGTGCTTTCACACTGTTTGTTTCGGGTAATCCTTTCAGCCACCGGGAAGTCCTTGAACCTGTTGTTGACTTCAGTACTTCCACTAATTCCAGGTTTATCAGGGAGCTGTGTGGAATCCTGTGATTCCAGGCTCCCACAGTTCTCTGCCCAACCATAGTTTTGCCTTTGCAGCAGCCGGGTGACCTTGAGTCCCCTTTGGTGATGTCACAAGGGTCTCCAAGTTCCTCTCTTTCCTCCCTCTTCTGTGCTGAACACATCACTCCAGCAGTGGCCTCAATTTTGCTCTTTAATCAATCTTTTCATCCTCAATGCTTTTTTTAAAAATGTGAAAATCAGCCCACGTTCTTTGTCTACATTCAGCAAGGGTTGTGAGAGAATGACCCGGTTCCTTCCCTGCTGACCCTTGTTTTGCTGTGCTGAGGACGCCTGCCATGTCCCTGGTCACTCACTAAAGTCTCAAGGTGGAGCTGTGCCCGGGGGTAGAGTGCAAATCGTGTCAGGGACCCTCCGTCCCTGCCGCCCCAGTGTGCTGCTGGGGACTCCTGCCTCCCTTCCACCACATTTGCCCCAGAGTCCCCTTCCACACATCCCTGCATGGTGGCCCTGTGGCCCTACAGCTCTCCCAGGGTTTCTGGAAAGCAGGAGGAACAGAGCATGGTAGTCACTACAGCTCTCCCAGGGTTTCTGGAAAGCAGGAGGAACAGAGCATGGTAGTCAGGATGTGTGACCTTGGAGTCTGGCTTCCTGGGATGCAACCCCAGTACTTGTCTTTTTCAATTATGTGACCTTGAGCAGGTTTCTTAGCCTTTTGAAGCCTTACAATCCTAATCTTTAAAATGGGATTGTACTAGTTCTTCCTCCCAGGGTGGTTGTGAAGGTTACATGGGACCATGTGTGTCAAGGGCTTGGGTCCGTGTCTGACACTTGGTAAAGTTCAAAATAGGGCTGCTTATTAATATCCTGTGATAATACTGCTTGGCCTTGGGGATCCAAGGTCTGAGAGTCTCTAACTAACCACCTGTTGCCATCCCTCTGCTTAGGGCATCAAGAAGCCGTTCACAGAGGTCATCCGGGCCAACATCGGGGATGCCCAGGCCATGGGCCAGCCGCCCATCACCTTCCTCCGACAGGTGAGCCAGGCTAGGAGGGGCCATCCTCTGCCTTCTTGCCCATTCCACCCCTCTCAGTGCACAGCCGGCTCCAGCATCTGGCAGGGAGGTGCCCATGACCAGTAGCCCCACCAGTGCCCAGTGCCCTCTGGTTCTTTCCCTTGGCCTCCTCCCCTTTCAAAGTTGTTGAAAATTCTTAAACCCATTTTTGGGGGGGCTTTTGAGTCCTGGATGCTAAGCTTGGCTGGCAAAGGCATCAGCAGGGTAGGTGGCAGCCCAGGGCAGAGGTAGAGGACCCCTGGGCTGGGAAGTGGTGTGGGGGTTCACAGTGTGGCTTCTCAGTGAGACACCTGGTCTTGAGTGCTGACTCTGCCTCTTTCAAGCAAGGTGGATTTGGAGCAAGCAACAGAGATCAGCAGACCACCACCTGGGAGGGTGGCAGGGGGCCTGCCCCATCCAGTGTCAGCAGAGGGGCTGTGCCATTGTGAGTTACCTCTGAGTGACTTGGCTCCCTCCTCGGGGCACCAGTCTGAACACTAGCCACAAAGATGCCAAAATTGGAGATTGGGGGTTGGGAAGGGGATGAGCAGGGCAGGAGGACTCCTGGGGGCAGCCTGAACAGAAGTGGGAGACTGGGAGCCTAATATATGGGAGCTTTTTCTAGGAGAAGGGCTGGCTGAGGCCTATTTTAGAACCAAAAGAAAGGTTTAAAATAAGGTTAAGGTTCACAGGCTGGGGGGGGAGGGACACTGAGCACTGGGTACTCCTGTTCCCTTTCCCCTGCACCACTCTCTGGGGTAGAGGGCTGAGAAGGGTTGAGGGGCCTCAGCCCACAGCCCCTGAGGGATTGCACGTAGGGTGACAGGGAGAGGAACTGAAGTTGGAGCTAGTCTAAGGAATGTCCACTGTGTACCCCTCCCACAGCCACTGCTGCTGCCCCTCAGAGTAGGCTAGCTGCCCATGGCTATCAGAGTCCCTAAGCTGGCCCAGGCTGGGGAAACATGAGACCAAGCAGAGCAGCTGTGCCAGGGCAGGAAGGCATGAGGAGGTCAGAGGGCTCCGACATCCTGGAAGCACAGCCTTTGGAGCAGGGGCCAAACAGGGCCTCTCTCTGTGAGATTCCCCACATGCACCTGGAACCTAGCTTTTCCTGGCTGGCAGATGCGTTCCCAGACGTAGCCCTGCTGCCAGGCACAACAGGCCCAGCCTCTCCTGCCAGGTGCAAGTTGTCTTCAGCTGTCATAAGTCTCTATAATCTTTACAAGTGTTCCTGTGACAAGGGCAGGCCAGATTGCTGCCCTTTACACAGATAAAGAAAAGCTGGGCACCCACCACGGTCACCTGGCTGGTCTCAGAGCCCTGAGCCCTGAGTCGCCCCCATCGTCCCTGGCTCAGCTCCTAAGCCTCCGGCTCAGGCTTGCCTGCTAAGCTGCGGCTTACTGGCACTTTTGCACACATTTCCTTACATAATCCTCTTAATTTGTGAGGTTAGGGTGATTTTCTCTGTTATAGAGATGAGAAAGCTGTTCCAGTTTTCAGCTGGGGAGGAAAGGAGCTTAGGGCATGGGGGGAGCTAAGGGTGTGAGCAAGGAGGGGTCTGTGCAGCCCTGTTCCTGGCCCTTCAGCCCTGGTCCCCCACTCAGGAAACTCCTAGTTCTTGTGTTTGGGTGTGAAGCCCACTGCCCTTTTGTGGGAGAGTTGGGGCCTCACTCAGCTTCTCAGCTCCCCTTTCAGCAGCCACACTTGGGCCCCAAGCCTGGTCCTGGTGTATCCTGACTCTCAGCATCTCCCCTTCTGCTGTGGAGAGCCCAGTGTCCTCCCCACCCAACCTGACCCATAGGCCGAGTGCTTGCAGAGAGGTGTGCTGTGGCAGTATCCTGTGAAGTTGTCTTCTTCCTCCTGTCTGCCCCAGTGTCCCCTGGACTCCAGAAGTGGGGTGCTGGGAACCCAGCCTGCACCTTGTTCCCTCAGGTGATGGCACTCTGCACCTATCCAAACCTGCTGGACAGCCCCAGCTTTCCAGAAGATGCTAAGAAACGTGCCCAGCGGATCCTACAGGCTTGTGGAGGAAACAGCCTGGGTGAGGCCCCAAATTGTCAGGTCTACCTAGGCGTAAAATGAAACATGTCCCTGTGTGGGCTCACACGTTGGCCTGTGAATGAGTGTGAGTGAGGGGGCAGCTGGTGTGTGTGACAGCCTCCTCCCACCCAGCCCGTTTGCCTCCTGCTTGCTGAGTGACAGTGTAAGTGCAGTCTCTGGTGACTGGGTACTATGGGCGCCAGGGCCTGCATCTTGTGAAATTTGGGTTAGACACCTGGGAACAGCTATGTGGCTGCCAACCTGTCTTCCTCGGAGCAGAAGGTTTAACCCAGGGTTGGCCTCGGTGATTGGAGGCAGGATGGAAGTGCAGTATCCAGTTTTGTTCAGGATTCTTATTACCTCAGTTCTGAACATGTCCCTGCCTCATCTGAGAAGTCGTGGCCAATTGCTGGGGAAGGGTAGGGCCTTGAGACCCCTCGGGCCCCTCTCTGTAGTTTCCTTCAGTCTGACTATGCCAGTTCCCTTCCCATTGCATTGTGTCTTCAGCCCACCTCACTCTCCCCTTCTTTGGGAGCCTCCAGATAGAACTTGGGGCACCAGAGGGCTTCCTGGAAGGAGGTCCTGGAACTTGGCCACAAGCATGTGAAAATGATCTTCTCTCCCCCTGCTGAGAAGGGCTTCCAGCCTCCAGGCCTCTGGCTTTGTGCTCTCCTTTCATTTTCTTTCCTGTTTATTTTTGTACCCCCCTACCCCCTTTCATTTTCTACACTGGGAATTAGCTTCCTTTGCCCTGAGGAATCCAGTTCTTAGAACTTTTTTTCTTTTTATTTTGTTTTTCTGATACAGAGTCTCACTCTATCTCGTGGCATCATAGCTCACAGCAACCTTAAACTCTTGGACTCAAGTGATCCTCTTGCCTTAGCCTCCTAAGTATCTGGGCCTACGGGCACCTACCACCACTCCCAGCTAGTTTTTCTATTTCTAGTAGAGATGGTTTCTTGCTCTTGCTCAGGCTGTTCTCAAACTCCTGAGCTCACGCAATCCACCTGCCTCGGCCTCCCAGAATGCTGGATCACAGGTGGGAGCCACGCGCCCGGCCTTAGACCTTCTTAGTATGAATGTCCCAGAACTCTGAGCTTAGAAGATTTATGTGGCTTGTCCAGCAGGGAGTCAGCTCCCCTGGTCTGTCTGTCATCTCCCTGCCTTTCCTTTTACCTTTATTACTATGTCCCTTTATGGAGAGTTCTGCTTACCTTCCTAACTGTGGTCATCCCACAAGACCTCTCTGAGCCTGCGTACTCCTAGTGGTAGCCCTCTCCAGAAGGTTCCCCCCCCCTTCCTGCCCACCAGTCGCTCATGCCGAGTGTACCCTACTCTGTGCATACCATGGGCTGGCAGAAAGCAGCCCAGAGGCCTGGCTGCTGGGCTCCTCTTCCTCCTGCAGCCTCGGCCTGGCCCAGAGGACAAAGGTATTTCTCAGAGACTGTGGGCCTGAGACTCCTAGGACCCCTAGCTGCGAGGGCGGCTGGGGCTTTGCCTTCTGCAACCTTGTTGCGTGACGCTAAGCCTCACCAGCAGGTCTTTGTCAGCCGGAGCTGGGGTTGTGGGTAGGGAGGCCATGTCCATGTGGGTCCCTTCTTCGATGTTACAGAAAGAGACCAACTGGTTTTTGTGGTTTTGTAACCTGCACTGAGTTCTGTCACGGGATCCCATCCGTGAACACAGATGAGGCAGGTGCATGCCAAGCCTCTCTCCTCATCCTTCCACGAGGAAGCACTTTGCATTCACTTCCCAGGCTGTCAGGGAAGGTGGACACGTGTGCTGAAGCCTCCCACCCCCTGTGGGGTCACTGCCAGGCCCTGCTTCTGCAGGTGGAGGGACAGTATGACCCTTCCTGTGACAGGGATGTGGAGCTGTTGTCCTCCGTCCACAATGCCACGAGCAGCACTTTCTTGCCTGAGGAAGATAAAGGAACTGGAGCATGTTACTAGGCCCCAGGGCCACCCAGCCCAAGTGGGGGTTGTTAGATCTGAGATCTGTACAAGATGTCTTGAAACTCACCGAGGACATGCTGTTACCATGTCCTTTAAAATTCTTACCAGAGCTTCATTTATTTCTGTTTGACAGAGTAATTCAGTTCTCAGGATGTGTCCTGGATCTTTAATAGGATTGAGGTAAAAGCTAGCGCATGCCTGGGCAAGGTAGGAGCTGTGTGCTCAGCAGCTCCCCGAGTGTACCCTACTCTGTGCCAGGTGCTGTTCTGGACACTCTGGGGCACTGGCCAATGGGGGCAGATAGGGTTTCTGTGCTTATAAAGCTCACTCTCGGATTTGGGAGAAACCAACACTGAAAAGAATTCTCATAGGCCAAGTACAGTGGCTCACACCTGTGATCCCAGCACTCTGGAAGGCCGAGATTGCTTGAGTTTAGGAGTTCAAGACCAGTCTGAGCAAGAGTGAGACCCTGTCTCTACTAAAAATAGAAAAATTAGCTGGGTGTTTTGGCAGGTGTCCATAGTCCCAGCTACTCAGGAGTCTGAGACATGAAGATCACTTGAGTCCTGGAGTTTGAGGTTGCTGAGAGCTGCCTAATGCCACTGCACTCTATCCAACATGACAGAGTGAGACTCTGTCACACACACAAAAAGAAAAACAAGAAAAGAATTCATATAAATACAGAATCCCCAGTTTTTAAAGCCATAGGATTATAACAGGGGATTCTAATGGAGAGAGGTATACGGAGAAAGTGACGTTCTCCTCATGAGGAGGTTGAGGAGGAACTTACAAATGTGTGATTGACGGAAAAACATGTGCAAAGGCCCTGAGGTTGAGAACTGAGTATAGTTGGGTGAGTGGGTCCTGGTGCATCAGCATTCAGTGACACTGGGGACTTTTGTCATGGTGGTGATGCTAATTTTTTTTTTTCTAAGACAGAGTCTCACTTTGTCGCCCTTGGTAGAATGCTGTGCCATCACAGCTCACAGCAACCTCCAGCTCTTGGGCTTAGGCAATTCTCTTGCCTCAGCCTCCCAAATAGCTGGGACTACAGGCGCCCGCCACAACACCTGGCTATTTTTTGTTGGAGTTTGGCCAGCGCCGTGTTTGAGCCCACCACCCACAGTATATGGGGCCGATGCCCTGCTCACTGAGCCACAGGTGCCGCCCAGTGATGCTAATTTTAAGCTCTGGGAGTTAGGTTGGCAGTGGGTCCTGAGCAGTAGTGTAGTGAGGTGTGGCCTACCAGTGGGCCAGGTGCCCAGAGAGATGCACAGGAGAACTAGGTAGCAGCCCCTACCCTCAAGGACCCGCAGTCAGCATGGCAGGAGGCTACTGTATAAAATAACAAGAGAAATGACAGTCCAGGAGAGAGGTGGGAGGTGGGCGGACTCTTTAGGACAGGCCCCTGGAGACGGACTGGAAATGAGCCTTGAAAGATCAGTGTGGAACATAACATAGGGTCTAAAGAAAAAGAAACCCAGGAGCCTCCTTGGAAGGGTGGAAGGTTGGTGGCTCCAGAACCAGAGCACTTGCCAATGGGTGAAGGTCTGGGAATTTGAGGAAATGGCTGGGCTTGAAGGCAGATGACCAGGCCCCAAGGAGTTGAAAGTAGGGCATTTGTTGTTGTTGCTGTTGAGATGGTCTTACTCAGTCACCCTGGGTAGAGCACTGTGGCGTCATAGCTCACAGCAACCTCAAAATCTTGGGCTCCTGGGCTCCTGGGCTGGGTGCAGTGGCTCGTGCCTGTAATCTCAGCATTCTGGAGGTTGAGGTGGGCGGATCGCCTGAGCTCACAGGTTCGAGACCAGCCTGAGCTAGAGCAAGACTCTGTCTCTAAAAATAGCAGGGTGTTGTGGTGAGCGCTTGCAGTCCCAGCTACTTGGGAGGCTGAGGCAAGAGAATCACTTGAGCCCAAGAGTGAGCTGTGACACCATGGCAATGTACCGAGGGTGACAAAGCGTGACAAAGCGAGACTCTGTCTCAAAAAAAAAAAAAAAAAAAATCTTGGGCTCAAACAATCCTCTTGCCTCAGCCTCCCAAGTAGCTGGAACTAGAGAGTAGGGTAATGAAAGAAGGTAGAGGGATACAGGGAGACTGAGAAAGTTTCTGTACACAGTTGCTCAGAAATAACAAATTTCCTAGTAAGGAAAGTGTTCCGTGTTCTTGTATCTACCACCCAGAATTGATGCATATTAAAGTTTGTTACTTAACACATCGGAGTATTGGTCCAGCCAACTCATTGTACAGCTGGTTTGAGGGAAAGAGGTGAATCCAGTGCTGCACAGAGAGGCTGAGCAGAGCCAGGACGTGTTGGTTCAGAGCTTTTGGTCGTGTTCTTCCTGGATGCCAGGCCTGAACTGATACATGCTGAGTCACCAAAGAAGAATCTACCTTCTAGAGCTGTTTTTCCTTCTGTAGATGGTTTTACAATAGTCATAGAAGGAATAGGCTTTTTTTTTTTTTTTTTTTTAATGTGTAAAATTCAAAAAATCTAAAAGGGTATACAATGAAAAGTCTGCCTTCCTTCTCTGAGGCCCCAGCCTCCGGTACACTTCCCCAGAGAATTCACCTCACTAGTTAATCCCCATCCTCCTGAGGAATTTTGTGCATAGGCAAGTACATATTTTCAATTTTTTTGTGGTGGGGGAGATAGAGTTACACTCAGTTGACCTGTATGAATACTGTGCTTACAGCAACCTCAAAGTCCTGGCTCAAGTGATCCTCTTGCCTCAGCCTCCCAAGTAGCTAGGACTATAGGCATGTACCAGCAAGCCTGGCTAGTTTCTGTTTTTAGTAGAGATGGGTTTTCACTCTTGCTTAGACTGGTCTTGAACTCATGAGCTCAAGGGATCCACCCATCTCAGCCTGCCAGAGTGCTAGGGTTACAGGTGTGAGCAACCGTACCCATCCTTCATTTTTAGATAAGATCTCACCCTGTTGCCTAGGGTAAAATCAGTGATGTCATCATATATCACTGCAGCCTCAAACTCCTGGGCTTAAGCAGTCCTCCTGCCCCAGCCTCCCAGGTAGCTGAGACTGGAGGTCCATGCTACCATGTCTGGCTAATTTTTCTGTTTTTTTGTAAAGATGGGTCTCACCATGTTGCTTAGGCTGGTCTTAAACTCCTGGCCTTGAGCAGTCCTCCCAACTTGGCCTCCCAAAGTGCTAGGATTACAGGAGTGAGCCATCATATGTAGCCTTCCAATTTATTTGTAAAAACATAAATAGTGGCCTAACATTTAAAAAAAAATTTTTTTTTTTAGAGACAGGAGTCTCACTTTGTCACCCTCGGTAGAGTACTGTGGCATCACAGCTCACAGCAACCTCTAGCTCTTGGACTTAGGTGATTCTCTTGCCTCAGCCTCCTGACTAGATGGGACTACAGGCATCCGCCACAATGCCTGGCTATTTGCCTGGCTATTTTTGTTACTGTTGTTGCAGTTTGGCCGAGGCCGGGTTTGAACCCTCGGTATGTGGGGCCAGCACCCTACTCACTGAGCCACAGGCACTCACAGGTGCTGACTTTTAATCTTAAATGGCAGCCTGAGGATGTTGGTGTCACAAGGGTGTGGGAGTGGGTGTGATGCAGGCCCGGCAGCCACATTGCTGTGGGCTGGGTGCAGGCCCGGCAGCTACATTGCTGTGGGCTGGTGCATGTGCAGGGCTGGCAGCCACATTGCTGTGGGGTGAGTACAGGCCCGGAAACTACATTGCTGTGGGCTGAGTGCAGGCCCGGTAGCCGCATTGTTGTGGGCTGAGTGTAGGCCCGGCAGCCGCATTGCTGTGGGCTGAGTGCAGGCCTGGCAGCTGCATTGCTGTGGGCTGAGTGCAGGCCCGGTAGCCATATTGCTGTGGGCTGGGTACAGGCCCCGCAGCCGCATTGCTATGGGGTCGGTGCAGGCCGGGCAGCCGCATTGCTGTGGGCTGAGTGTAGGCCCGGCAGCCGCATTGCTGTGGGCTGGGTGCAGGCCCGGCAGCCGCATTGCTGTGGGGTAGGTACAGGCCTGTAGGTTGTACTGTTTTGGAGCACAAGTATTCACCCATTTTTTTCCCAAGTTCTGCATAGGCAAAGTGATAAAAAGGAAAGGAATCCAAGCTCTAATGACTTTATTATTATAGTATGTGTATAAATCCCAGGAGGTTGGGTAAAACAAATATGGACACTCACAGATTAGAAGCCAGAGCCTGGAAAAATGCTGAACATACAGTAGTAGTCAGCAGATACAGGTGGATGCTGGATGCATGGACTGATGGGTGAGTGGACGAGCAGATGGGTGGCTGAACCCCAGACAGGTGGTTAAGCAGCTTGTCACAGTTCCAGATCACAGGGCAGTGGGAGTTGGGCCCCACCTGAGCTCCCTTTACTATTCCTCCCCACAGTAAGTTATGTGGATATCACCCTGGTCCTGCACACCTAGACCTCCTGCCTCTCATTGCTATCTCACTTGCTGTCTTACAGGGTCTTACAGTGCTAGCCAGGGTGTCAACTGCATCCGTGAAGATGTGGCTGCCTACATTACCAGGCGGGATGGTGGCGTGCCTGCGGACCCAGACAACATTTACCTGACCACTGGGGCTAGTGATGGCATTTCTGTACGTGTGGGTGTGGTTCACCTGCGTGCAGGCCACCTTGCATGTTAGGGCCAAGCAGGGAGCTGGTAGGGGTGGTTTGGCCATCCAGCTGTCCCCCTGCCGTGGTGGCCTATGGTCCACTGCACCCTTGATTTTCCTCTAAGTGTGTCCCAGCAAGCCCAGCTGCATAGGAGCCCGGGGCACTCAAGGGTGGCATAAGCTGCTGACATTCCTCCTCTGCCAGGCTTGGTGCCAGGTGCTGGAGACAGGAGGAACCAACTCCGTCATGGCCTCTGCACAGTAGTGCTAGAGAGGACCAGTATTAACACGTAAATGAGGCCAGGCCTTGTTGCAGTTTTCTGTAGGAAACAGGACAGGCGCCACAGGAGGCAGCAGCAGGGCCTCTGGCTTCTGGAGGAAGGCAGGGAAGAGCTGAGAGATGGGTGAGGAAGTGTTCCGAGCTGAAGGTCAGCATGTCTATAGGCCTTGAGCCTGAGGGAGGCTGAGAGTTGGGAGACTCAGAGCAGATGGGCACCAGAAATGGGGCAGGAGGCAGTGGGCAGGTGAGTCCTCCAGGTTCTTGGAGAACACTCTGAGGATTTGGGTCATTGTCCTAAGAACAATAGGGAGCCATAGGAGGGTTTGAAGGAGGAAGTGAGTTCTCAAATTTACATTGCTGGGAGGGACCTCATAGATTGAGAGCATTTAGGAGGCAGAGACAAGGTGGCCCAGGCTGGAGGAGGATTGCTTGACTGGAGGAGTCCGCAGCATTGGTGCCAGGTGCTCCCACTATGTCCCTTGCTGTCCAACCCTTCCTGATCTCCAGGGTGCTTGCTTTAGGGGTCTGTAGTGAACTCTTCTGCTTTCCCAAAGCATTTCTTTTTTGTTTTTCTTGAGACAGAGTCTCATTTCATCACCCTGGGTAAGGTGCCGTGGTGTCACACCTCACAGCAACCTCCAACTCTTGGGCTTAAGTGATTCTCTTGCCTCAGCCTTCCAAGTAGCTGGGATTACAGGCGCCCACCACAACGCCTGGCTGTTTTTGGTTGTAGTTGTCATTGTTGTTTGGCAGGCCCGGGCTGGGTTCGAACCTGCTGGCTCTGGTGTATGTGGCGGCACCTTAGCCGTTGAGCTACAGGGGCCGAACCCCAAAGCATTTCTAATACACGAAACAATTCCTGGAGCCCATGAGGAAACAGAAGCTCAGAGATAGTGAGGGGCCTGCTGGCATGGAGTCAGTTCTGATGGCAGTGGGTTCTAACGTTGAGGCTGCAGCTCTTAGCCAGTCATCTTGGAGTCTCTTGTCCTGTCCTCCTTGGTCCATTCCCAGGAGAATGAGAAGCCCGGTGTGGACAGCCCCAGGGGAGGGGAGGGAGGTGTCTGCAGATTCAGTGACAAGAACTGGGCATTCTCCCAGCGAGGAACTGCATGTGGGGAGGACCTGTGCCCATGTGCAAGGCAGAGAACCCCCACAGAGGATGGTGGCTTATAGATTCAGTGAGTTGGTGCTATCCTACAGGCGGCCCCCAGGACTCCCGCGCCGGGTTCTAGATTCTGGCCTGGGCAGCTTTGAGAGCACCCTAAGCGCCACCTGGTGGCAGTAGCTGGGCCTTTCCTAGCCGAGGGCACTGAGGTCACTGAGAAGACAGGTGCTGGGGCCCCACCCTGGTCAGGGTTATAGGGGTGGGGTCAGAATGATTCCAAGACAAGGGCAGTTTGGGGACTGCTGTTTTAAAAGCATTAAAAATACGTATTGAGGCTTTAATCGTCATACAACGTGCTAAGAACTTTAAAACATTGTATCTTGCTCCCTGCTTACAGCAGCCCCCGCTTTTACAGATAAGGAAACAGGCTGGGGGAGTGAGGCAGCTTGCACGGGCTGCTCTAGGAGCAGGAAGCAGGACCACCTGGGCAGGGCTGGGGAGTGGCAGTGGCCTTCTAGATGTGACTTCTTGGTTGCAGACAATTCTGAAGATCCTCGTCTCTGGGGGTGGCAAGTCACGGACCGGTGTAATGATCCCCATCCCGCAGTATCCCCTCTACTCAGCGGTCATCTCCGAGCTGGATGCCATCCAGGTGAACTACTACCTGGATGAGGAGAACTGCTGGGCCCTGAATGTGGAAGAGCTCCGGCGGGCAGTACGAGAGGCCAAAGGCCACTGCAACCCCAAGGCACTGTGTGTCATCAACCCCGGGAACCCCACAGGTCTGCGTTTTATTTCTGTGCTTGTTTCTTGGGAGGTGGGGGTAGCTGTCGACACACTGAAGAGTTAAATGCTATGAGGTCCTCTCTGTAGTTTCTCCATCCAGTTCCAGATTTGCTAACATAAAGGCATAACATTTGCTGCAGGCCATTTAGGAGATGAGCAAATGCATGTATTTTCTTGGGCATGGTTGTACTATTACTAAGAGCAGAATTTTCTCCTGTTCTCCTTCCATTTGCAAAGACACTTCCTTGAGATTATCTGAATACAAACTGTCACCATTAATCATAGGCCTCATTGAACTTCAGTCCTACTTGTTTTTCTGAACTAGTTTTCAGAAATGCTGGTATGTGCTTTTTTGTTTTTCTTTGACACAGCATTGTTCTGTACCTTGAGGCCTGGGAAGAATACATCATATTAAAAACAAAAGCAACCAAACCCTCCTCAAGAAACCCCCCCAAAACCTAGTTTCCAGAAATTGAAAAGCACCCCAATTTTGCATATTTTTCTTTACAAAAAGTACACAGTCCTGCCCATTTTGATCTTTCTGGGCTGCTGGCTTCGTATGCCCCTGATGCAGTTTGGATGCAGAGAACAAGAGCTCCTCTCTCTTCCTTTGTTGAGATAAATTGGGTCGGGGCCAAAGCGCGTTAGAGTTGATTGTAGAATCTATTTTCTCGGGAACATTAAATGATGCTTCAATCAGTTGAAAGCACCACTTGAATTCCAGAGTGCAGAAAATGGGTGCAGCTGTCGGTAACAGTGGCTTATTTACCCTCACTCCTTGGGGGAGGCGGATGAAGATTCTCACCACAATGCAGTAGGGTAATAATAGAGAGCTGGGTTCTCCATCCTGGTTGTACATAGAATCACAAAGGGAGCTTTGAAAAAGCTCAAAGGCCAGGCCACAGCCCTAGGATCTCTGGGGCTAGGGTGGAGACATCAGTAGTCCCTGCAGCTGAGAATGAAAACTACTTAGAGCAGTCGTTCTCAGACCTGAACTCACTAAAATGCATACTTCTGGGCCCCACTCAGATATTCTGAGGTGTGTGTTCTGAGCTAGGGCCTGAGAGTTTACATTTCAAACAACTCCCGGATGATACTTACACTGGTTCCAGGACCACGCTAGGAATGGCAGGTTCTACAACATGTTAGCAAAGATTCTGTATACCTAGTCTACATTACAGAGCCAGTAATTTTTTGGCCAGATGTTTACATAAATCTTTTCACCAGACTGTTTGGAAAGAAATTACTGCACTAGAGACTTTTCTATTCTTAATAAAAGGGCCATCATATATTGATGTAGTAATATCAGTAATTTTTATGAAGAGTAACTTTATCAATGGGCAGCATCTGGCTTTGCTGTCTGGGGTCTTCAGTGCAGAAAAACCAGTTATTAGAACAGGGGCTACAAGCCCACCTGTGATGACTGCTTATCTTGTCTGCACTATACACTGTGACCAGTTTGGCCAAAAAATGGACTGGTTTATTGAACCAGGAGTTTTTTGGTTTCAAGACAAGAACCCGACTCAGGACTAAAGGGCTGTCTCAGTGCCCGTAGCACAGTGCTTATGGCTCCGGCCACATACACTGAGGCTGGTGGGTTTGAACCCGGCCTGGGCCTGCTAAACAACAATGACAACTGCAACAACAACAAAAAAATGCCGATGTTGTGGCTGGCACCTGTAGTCCCAGCTACTTGGGAGGCTGAAGCAAGAGGATTGCTTAAGCCCAAGAGTTTGAGGTTGCTTTGAGCTGTGACATAACGGCACTCTACCATGAGTGTGACATAGTGAGACTCTGTCTCAAAAAAAAAAAAAAAAAGACAAAAGGGCTTAGATGGTGGAACTGTAAAGACCAGGGTAAAGCAGTGGCCTGAATTGGTGTCAGTGCCTCAAGATCCTCAGTCCATTTCTCAGAATACAATTTCTGGATTGTATTCTTTCTTAGGAAAGATTTGTCCTTGGAGTGGTTTTTGCTGGTTTCAGCCATTGCCCAGCTTCAGCTGAACAGCCTTACGGGACAGCTTCTTCCAGAGTTTCACCAAAACTCCCAAGCCACACTTTTACCCAGGTTGGATCACCTGCCCATCCCTGAGCCAGGCAAATTGCTAGGACTCTGGCTAGCCAGGTCTGTGTCCCAGGGCCCCTCCAGGTGTACCCCCGGGATAGGATGATCTGTTACTCAGGAGAGAGGGCACTCAGCATGAGCAGCAGGTGTCCCATCAGTTTGTGGGATGATCATTCGGCTCAGTCTGTGTGGAGAGGCACTTAGGGGCCCCTCTCCAGCCTTTGGTGCCTGTATCAAAGCTATGTCTCTGGTCTCACCTCGCTGAGCACAACTGCCGTCTATGACTCCCTCCTCCTGCACCACTGTTCTGCCTGTGCCCCTTCACGGGCTCGGTGGACATGCTCTAAGTGTGCTCAGGTTTCCATCACATCAGTGGGATTATTTGCACACCTTGAGTTTCGTTCCTTTATAGGCTAAAGGTGCTTCAAGTTTCTGGTCCTTGCCTGGCCCCTCGTTGCTTTCCCGTCAGCACTTAGTGGACAGGGCTTGGCACATCCTGGCACTAGAGTCCTTTGCTTGTGTTCTAGCAGAACACGGTTTGTGCGGTCTCAGGCTTGGACAGGCAAGCCAGCTCCCATCTTGTCTGTGAGAAACAGCAGCAGGTACTTTGTAGAAACCAGGGCCTGTCGCTCTCCTGGAATCCTGGAACCATGAGCTTGCTTCACATGAAGCCCAGGGGCTGCTCGCTTAGCAAGAGAAAAGTTAGTCTCTTAGTAAAGGAATTGGTTCATTACATTCACAGGTTCCTGGGATTAGGATCTGAATGTCATGGGGGCCGTTACCTGTCCTGCCATATCCACTCGTCTAACAGGTGGTGCTGGCAGGCTTCTCTTCTGCTCCAGGGGTCCTCAAACTGCAACCCGCGGGCCACATGAGGCGGTGTGATTGTGTTTATTCCCATTTTGTTTTTTTACTTCAAAATAAGATATGTGCGGTGTGCATAGGAATTTGTTCATGGTTGTTTTTTTTTAAACTGTAGTCAGGCCCTCCAACGGTCTGAGGACAGTGAACTGGCCCCCTGTTTAAAAAGTTTGAGGACGCCTGCTCTAGACCAGCGTTTGTCAACCTGTTTTAATCTCATGGCACACTTGAGCCTATAGTTAAACTTCCATAGCACACTTAAAATTATGTTGATTAAAAAAAAGAGCAAAAAAAAAAGAATATTCTTAACTGGGCTTTGAATTTCTTTTTAAAATAATTTAATTAGTGATCTTTAAAATTTTCCATGGCATACTGGTCGGAAATCACTCCCCCACATAGTTCAGGGTGGGAACCCTGGCTGAATCATACCATGCTCTCACAAGATACATGTATATTTTTTTCTAGACATATTTCTTATATTCTTGCATCAATAAAAATTTAAGTATTTTTATTTTCAAACAAAAGGTAACATACATACCTTTTTGCATCAAGATGTTTATATGTGCATATACAAATACAGTAGAACCTCTATCACAAGCTGGTCAACCTGTGGAGGTGGTCAACATAAGGAGCTAAGCCTGCTGCACTGATACACACATGGGGTGCATGTTCTGGCTGTGAAGATTAGGTCCATGTAAGGAGGGCAGTGCAGGGAGGCGCTCCACTGTGGAGGTTCAACTGTAATGTGTGTTCATGTACGTACCCATGCACACACACTTAGATGTGTGTGGAGTAGGACACCGGCTCACGCAGGAAAGAAGCGTGGCCATTTTTGTGAAGTCATCAAGCCTGATGATAGTGGCGCTTTCCCAAGGACATGAGCACGTCAGGCGTTCCCACTCCCGCACTCAGAGTAGGTCTTGGGAGGCAGTGGGAGGCTCCTGTGCCCACTGTGATGCTCCTTTCCCTACCTGTACTTACGCATTTCTGCAAACTGATGGATCACACTCTTGCTGTTACTGTTAGTGCTCATTTCTCTAAAATGGGTGGTAAGTGTTTCTTATCAGTGGTGCTTGAGTCCTGAAGAGGGAGACTCACCAAGGAGAGCTGCAGGGCACTTGCTGTGGGCTTCACTCCCCAGGCGGCTGATGGAGGTGTGATGGTGCCCAGGCCGGGCTCACTTAGCTTCTATTCTGTGGGGTTTTGCTGAGTACCTGCAAAGTACCAGCTGAGTGCTGCCTTGGAGGTTGAAATGAGCCTGCAGAGACCTGGCTCCTGCCCTGTGGAGCTCATGTCCCTTTCTGGGGAGAAGGTGAACTGTCCTCCACCGGGGTGCCACACTGGCTGCTGTGACTCTATTGTTTGCTGCTGGTGTATAGTGGGGGGAGCCCAGCTGACAGCCTGAGCTCCTTGTGTTTCATTTCCCTGCTCTTGGCACTCCATGTCTTCCTGTCCTGCAGCACAGACATGCTGCCTGCACACACACCCCTCATAAAAGCAACAAAGTGAGTGTTACTTTACCTCCATGTATCAGGCTTAAGTGAGTCAGGCAAATGTGGTGGCCCCTCTGGGTGTCCCTGGAGGCCACGGGGGTGGGGGTGTGGCGGTGGAGGGGAGATCCCTGGAGGCCACACAGCCGGGGCTGGGTGGGGCGGGCCATCACTTCGGGTTTTGTGGGAAATAGGGCACCCATGTGATTCTGGGTGTGATTCTGACTGGGAGCAATTTAAACAGCAACACGATCTACATTTTGGTTTTCTTGGGGTTTTATAGGCCAGGTACAAAGCAGAAAGTGCATAGAAGATGTGATTCACTTTGCCTGGGAAGAGAAGCTGTTTCTCCTGGCTGACGAGGTGAGAGCTGCGCCAGCCCCTCCCGCCCCCAAAAGGGTTGGATAAGATTTCTCTTACGGGCGGAGGGCCAGCACAACTGTTCCACAGCCAGAAAGAGCTTTACTGTTGTTGGAGGAGTAACTTTGGCCACGAGTGTGTGGACAGTCAGTGTTTCAACCTATGGAACCTATTATCCCTATATTTGTTTAGACTCGTAGTTAGAAATTTCAGAAATTTATAACCCAATCACTCTAAACTTAAAAAAAGATGATGAGGGGTGGTGCCTGTAGCTCAGTGGGTAGGACACCGGCCCCATCTACTGAGGGTGGTGGGTTCAAACCTGGCCCCAGCCGAACTGCAACAAAAAAATAGCCGGGCATTATGGTGGGCACCTATAGTCCCAGCTACTCCGGAGTCTGAAGCAAGAGAATTGCTTAAGCCCAGGAGTTGAAGGTTGCTGTGAGCTGTGTGATGCCAGGGCACTTTACAGAGGGTGACAAAGTGAGACTCTGTCTCTTAAAAAAAAAAAAAAAAAAGATGATGGGGTCACAGCTGTGCAGTGGATGCAGGGCCTCAGACCGCGACTTCCAGAGCCTCTGCCTCTTCCATCCCTCTGTGTTGGCCTCATACTCAGGCCTGGTATCTTCTCAGTCTGGAAAGTGGGCACTGTCCTGAGGGTTCCAGCAAGTCTCAGAACTAAGCTTCCTGGGTTCAGTCTGGGTCACACATCCACTGCTGAACCAGTAGCTGTGGCCTGTAGATTGGCCAGGTCCAGAGCAAGGGGCGGGGCCTCTGCCCTGTCCTCTAACCCCCAGGTGGGGATGGGAGGGTTATTCCCTGAGGGCAAATCAAAGGGCTCTTACCCAAGAGAGGAGAGAAGGAGCCCAGTGGAAGGAACAACTGACAGGCACGCCACACACCTGCAGCCCTGTGCCCCAAGTGCTTCTGTAACTACTCTCTCATTTGATCTCACAACCCATGAGAAAGGCATCTTAGTTAACACCATGACTATTGCTTCTTGAGCCCCTGTTCTGGAGCGGAGGTCTGCTCATTGGTTTTCCACTTTGTAAGAAATAAACAAGACCCCTCAAATCCTCATTTCATGTCATCTTCGTCTCTGCGTGGATTCTGACCAGCTATGCCACGTGGCTTATAGCACACTAGACAAGAAACAAGCTTGCCCACTACAGCATTGCCTTAGCTAGTGGGAGATAGGCTTAAAGTCTTCGCTTCTAAAGGAGAGAGGGGCAGCAGAGACAGATGATCTTCCCTGCAACCTGGTACACAAACTGCCCCCTGGGTCTGGGAGGAGGCTTGTTGGAGATGGAGCCCTCCTGAACCTCCTGCTGACCCACAGGGCCACAGAAAGCCTTGGTTTCCTGATCCTCCAAAATGAGTGTGGAAAGTTAATCTCAAAAGGGTGGAGTGGGGTGCTAGACTCGTGGACCAGGAGGAACCAGACAGGCTGGGTGCTGCTCTGGCAGTAGAGACTGGGCAGAAAGACAAACAGATCCAAACTGGGTCAGTGTTATAAAGGAAACTCAACATAGTTAGATCTTCAAATAGGGAGGTTAAGAGACTTTAACTGCCACCACCATTCATGTCATTAGAGGATGTGCACTTTGTGCTTTAAGAGGAAGACCTGCGGGGAAGGTGGGAGTCCTTGGTGTCACTATCACCACTGGTCAGATGAGGCAGAAGGGGAATCTGGAGATTGGTGACGGCTGAGTGGGGGAAATCGGGTGAGCACCTGCTTCATCTGGACCTCAGCGTCCAGTGTGAGGTCTTGCCTGTGTGTTTATTCCAGAAAGTTCCTGCAGGCATGTTCTGGCTTGTCCCCTGAAATAGCACTGTAGGCTGAGCTGACTCCAGGGCTGGATGTAGGTCACCTGTGCCTGCCTCCCTCGGGCCTACAGGGACTTTATCCCCTGGGCAGCAGCCTTCGTGGGCTCAGGCCTCCCGGAAGGTGTGACTGTCCCTGTCGTGTCCTCCCCTGCAGGTGTACCAGGACAACGTGTACTCTCCGGACTGCAGATTCCACTCATTTAAGAAGGTGCTGTACGAGATGGGGCCCGAGTATTCCGGCAATGTGGAGCTGGCCTCCTTCCACTCCACCTCCAAGGGATACATGGGCGAGTATGTGGGCCTCTCCTCCCCCACTGCCTCGGGGCTGGCTTGGTGCCTCCTCCACACTTCTGTGGAGAGGAGGCCACCCCTATTTGTTATTGATGCCCATCTTAGAAGCAGGAGGAGGCAAGCTGCAGCCCTCTTGGGGACAGCCCAGGGGTGTAAGGACAGCCATGGTGCTGGCACTCAAATAAAATGAAGCCATGCTTGAAAGAAATCAGACCGTGGACAAATGAAGGAGCTGAAGACAGGGCCTCATGCACTTGCTGTTCTCTGCCAGCCTTGCCTGTTGGTCCAGCGCTGCTGTCTGAGGGCCAGGGAAGGCAGGTTGAGTGGATGAAACACTCTCAGGGTAATAGGCCAACCTCTGGTTCAAGGCTGGTGTAGGCAGTAGGTGACCTCAGAGACCAGAAGGCCAGCCCAGTCCTGCACCTGTGTGTTCAACGGATTTTAATAAAGCACCTACTGTGCATTCAAGTACTGATCTTGGCCCTGAGGATATAGCAGTGAGTAGACTGCAGCAGCACCTGCCCTCACAGGAGGCATCAGATAAAAAAACAATGGCAAGAGGCGAGAGTGCCGGGAGGTGGGGTGAAAGCATCAGGCCTTAATAGGCCAGCCTCCCGAGGAGGTGGCTTTTCAGTTAAGGCCCAAAGGACGGGAGGGAGGGAACTCCATAGATGATCTGGGGGAAGAGTGTTCCAGACAACAGGAGCAGCATGCGCAAAGGCCCTGAGGTGGAACCAGCCTGACGTGTTTGAGGGGCAGCCAGGGGGCTGTGGCAGAAGTAGAGAGCAAAGAAGTCAGAGGAGGCCAGACACCCTGGGCCACTTCAGTTCTTTTCACTTTTATTCAGAGTGAGGAGAGAGCCCACCTGACTTTGGAGGTCACTAGACTCCTGATTGCTGTGTGCTGGGGGGTAGGGCAGAGATGAGGGCTTAAGTGGAATCTGTTCCAGTCCTCTAGGTGAGGTATCACAGACCAGGGTAGAGACAGGGTGAGGATTCCTGGCTGCATTTGAGGGCGGACCTGTCAGAAGTTGCTGGTAAAAGAGAGAGGTGTGAGAGGGAGCAGTCAAGATGATTTGCCAGGTTTCTGTTCACACAGGAGGAATGACAGTGTTGCCATCAGCAGATGAGAAAGGCCAGGGGTTGGGGTGGTGGTGCAGGTTTGCTTTTGGACATGTTAAACTAAAAAATGCCAGTTTGACAGGCATGGTGGCTCACGCCCGTAATCCCAGCATTCTGAGAGGCTGAGGTAAGAGAATCGCTTGAGCTCAGGAGTTCCAGACCCCTGTCTCTACTAAAATAGAAAGACTAGCCGGGCGTTGTGGCAGGCGCCTGTAGACCCAGCTACTCAGGAGGCTGAGGCAGGAGGATCGCTCAAGCCCAAGAATTTGAGGTTGCTGGGAGCTATGACACCACTCTACCCTACACCACTCTACTCTAGAGTGAGACTCTATCTCAAAAACCAATTTGATGTCCGGATAGAGACGTGTGAATTTGTAGATCCAGCTGACATTGGTGTGGGAGCTGTCAGTGTGTGAGTTGTTAGATTGCCAGAGCTCTGAGTTGGGACAGCTCATCTCATAGGGAGTGAGCATAGGAGAAGAGGTCCAGGATCTGGGCCAGGGCCCCTTCTGCTCAGAGGTTGGGGGAAGAGGAGACTGAGAAGGGTGAGTTTGCAGCTAAGGGCATCCATTCCCAGTGTGGTAGGATTCTCTCAGGTGCCAGGCATCAGCATGGGGCGGGTTTTCATTGTTAGGCTGGAAAGCCAGTGTAACCAGGAAGCTTGAAGAAATAGTTTGGCCAGATCAAGGGAGCTATCCCCTTGGGTGAATTTATGCCAGTCTTTCTGCTCTCAGTAGCAGTGCTGGCTCCTTGCTAGACTTTTATATGCCAACTAGCTCTTCTCATACATAAATCAGTTCTCTAGTAATTTATTTTCCAAACTCAAGCATGTTTTACGTATTTACCCATTTGCCCAACTCTGTTACCGACTACTTTCCAACAGCCAGTTCCTAGGACATTGGTATCCTGAGTTATGTCCAGTTGTTCTCAGATCTTGGTTACCTAGGATCAGACAGCTTCACTCAATTTGATCTTCTGCTCATTAGCAGAAGATTAAGCGGGAAGTTCTTTCTTTCATTTTTTGTTCCAGGAAACTTGTGAGGTCCCAGAACTTTCCTTCCTGCCTTGGAACGTTCAGTTCAGGCAGCAGATGGGAATCTTTCTTTGCATGATCTCAAAAGCATTTTGTCAAGCATCTCATCACGTCAGGCGCTCTGAACGGGTGGTGCACAGAGGAAGGTGACCAAGTTCCTGCTTCAGTGTGCCTGCATTTCTGTGGTCATTAGTCTGAACATCAGTGGTCACAGACCAAAGAAGGAGGCATAGCTCTAGGAAGTGTGGTTAATGTTGCTGATGTGATTTGAAAAGACTTTTTGTTAATTGCATGTTCTTAGCTTACATTCATATGATTTGAATGTATCGATCAGTCAGGATTCTTTGGGCTATAAATTATAGAAACTCAACTTGAACTGGCTTACACTAAAGAGGCATTAAAGAAAAAATTGTGTTAGTAAAAGGTCCAGAGGTAGCGTTGAGTCAGGGGCTTAAAGATGTCAGTGGGACCCTAAGTTTGCTTTCTGGCCTTGTCTGGTTTTCTTTCTCAGTTCTCTTCTCCCTTTGAGTTGGCTTTGTTTTCAGGCAGTAAAAGTCCTCACTCTGGTGCTCACTGGTATGAATAAGTTGTATCCCCACCTCTGGAGTGTATGCAGGGTAAGGATGCCAGGTCTCAGGCCTGTGCTATCTTTCAAGCAGGCCCAGTGTATTAGCTTCAGGATGAGCCTCTATAACAAAGGGGCCCCCAAATACAGTGGCTCAGCCAAGGTGGGAGCACACCTGTCCTTGACACAGTCCAAAGTAGAGGGACATCTGGGTCATTCAGGGACTGAGGCTGGTGGCTCTGCCTTCTCAAGGTGAGGTGTCCATCACTATCACTGGAGGAGGGAGGGGAGCATGTGCTCTTCCCCTGTGACGAATGAATCCGCACATGGCACTTCTGCCCGCCTCCCACTAGTAAGCACCTGCCGTGTGGGGTTGGAGGGACAGTTGCAGAGTCTGGTTGTCCACGTTGCTCTTTGTTGAGGCCTTTCTGTGACTGGTGGTCCTGTCCTTCTCAACCCTGCAGGTGCGGCTATAGAGGGGGCTACATGGAGGTGATCAACCTGCACCCCGAGATTAAGGGCCAGCTGGTGAAACTGCTCTCCGTGCGTCTGTGCCCTCCAGTGTCAGGACAGGCTGCCATGGACATTGTCGTGAACCCCCCAGTGCCAGGAGAGGAGTCCTTTGAGCAGTTCAGCAGGGTGAGTCTGCTGTGACCTGTCTACAGCACTGCTGCTGCTAGGGTGCTGGTGACTTCCTCTATGCCAGTGATGGCCTTGTCAGGGCAGGAGGGAGGCCTCCTGTGCAGCCTCCTGGGGTGTGGCCTCCAGGACTTGCCCATGGTTACAGCTGGGCATTGTTCTGAAGCAGGACTGAGAGTGTACGGGGGTGTCCCTGTCACCCTCACGTGTGAGCACCATGGCCGGTCGGCATCCATTGGGAAGGACTCGCCCTGATGACACTCAGAGCACTTTGTTATGAAACTTAAAGGAGGAAGGGGTGGAGATGGGCACAGCATTAGCCCTCAGATCCAGGCTGGCCTCTGACTAAACCAGGTCCTTGCAGCTCCACAGGGTCCTGTCAGGACCCTCCAGTGCAAGTGACAGACACAAACTGACTCGTTTAAGCCAAAAAAAAAAAAAAAAAGGAATTATAGGTCGTGTAACCTAGAGAAACCAGCTCCCAGAGGGTCTAGGCTCCTATCTTTTTTTTTTTTTTAAATTAATTGTAGTAAAATACACATAACAGGCTTGGTGCCTGTAGCTCAAGCGGCTAAGGCGCCAGCCACATACACCAGAGCTGGGGGGTTCAAATCCAGCCTAGGCCTGCCAAAGAATAACAACAACTACAACCAAAAACTAGCCAAGTGTTGTGGTGGGCACTGGTCATCCCATCTACCTGGGAGGCTGAGACAGGAGATCGCTTAAGCCCAAGAGTTGGAGGTTGCTGTGAGCTGTGACGCCATCACACTCTACCCAGGGCGACAGCTTGAGGATCTGTCTCAATAAATAAATAAATAAATATAATAAAATACAGATAAATATATAATAAATACAGATAACATAAAATTCATCATTTCAGTCTTTATAACATGCGGCTCTGCGGCAGTAAGGACATGGATGCGGCTGTGCAGCCCTCACCACCCTCCATCTCCAGAACTTTCTGCCATCCCAGACTGAAGCTCTGTGCCTACTAGACACTAACCCCCAGCTCTCCTTCCTCCTAGCTCCTGGGAACCCCCCGTCCACTGTTTGCCTTTATGAATTTACTGTTCTAAGCACCTCATGTGAGTGACCTCATACAGCATTTGTCCTGTGACTGCCTTATCTCATGGAACGACGCGCTCCTGGTTCACCCATGCGTGGCCTGCATCACGATGGGGGGACAGACCCCATCGTGTTTGTCCATTCACCTCTGGGCTCACCTCTCACCCCCTTTCCCAGCAGCTCTTGCAGAAGGCCTGGGCAACTCTGCTTTGCACACACGTCTAGCTCTGATCTTGTCACCTGCTCTGATTTGTTTTGCCTGGGCACACGCCCCATGCACAGTGCACTGAAGAGCAGGAAGGGTGGTCTGCACAAATGAAATGGTGGGGCCTATTCACCAAAGAAGGAGCCGAGTCTTCTAGAAGCATGTTCTAGAGTGTTCTGTCCAGACCCAGGTCCTTTCAGGCAAATGGGCTAGAACTGGTTTTTCTCGTCTCCAGGAATGGCTTCCTGGTACAAGAGTAAAACCTATGACGAGTATATAGGCTAGCAAAATACCCTGTGGTCTAGAGCACCCCAGGTATCTGTGTGCTACATTTCAGGGTGGTGGCAGGCTCTTAGGCTGAGCTTGTGGAAAAAATCCCTGTGGGGAACGTGCTCCACCCACTTCCCTGTTCTGTGCTGCTTGCACCAAGTTCATCCCTCACTAGTGTGTGCAACGGAGGCTGGTGCCCGTCTGTTTCCAGAGATACACTGACTTTATCTTTTCTATCCTTTCAGGAGAAGGAATCAGTCCTGGGTAATCTGGCCAAAAAAGCAAAGCTGACAGAAGACCTGTTTAACCAAGTCCCAGGAATTCACTGCAACCCCCTGCAGGGGGCCATGTATGCCTTTCCCCGGATCTTCCTCCCTGCCAAAGCTGTGGAGGCAGCTCAGGTCTGTGGCGCTGGTGCTCACAAGATGCTGGGTTGGGGCCACTTCTTGCCTTGGGGAGCAGAGGCGCTGGCTCTAGAGGCTGAACTTTGTAGACCCCTCAGCCCACTGATGTTCACTGTGTGAAGTGGACAGGTTCTCTGAGCCTGGGCCCAGTGCTCGGCAGTGGGCACACCTCTAGGTGCTGCCCTGGACTCTTTCATGCTGCTGCTCCAAGTGGGTGGTGTGCTAGGGTAGCAATAGTGCTTCTCAAACTGGAATGTGCACCCCTGGGGGCTTGCTGGTTCTGGTTCCCTCCGTCTGCGGGGAGCCCAAGAGTATCTTCTCCAGCAGGCTCTCAGGTGGTACCACAGGCCCCACTTTGAGGACCAAGGGCAGAGCCATGTTCCTGAAAATGGTGGCTTCACCCAGCCCCGAAGCCTCCTGGGTGCCTTGCTGTATGGAACCGAATCCCTGCTGCTAGAGCCTGAGAACCTGTATTTAACAGGCTCCCCGGCGGCAGTTACACAGTGGTGGTTGTGTACAGCAGTGAGAGAAGCACAGTGGGCAAGAGAAGCCTGCTCCCTGAGGGCCCTTGCTGGGTGCAGACCTCAGGGCCCCTTTGCTAGCATGCTGTAGGCCTGGTGTAGAGAAGGCAGCTGTTGGTGGGGCTGCCTGGGGTGGGGTGCGGAGGACACAGACGGGGACTCCCGACCAGGGGCAGAAGCCCCAGCTGTCCTGCAGTAGCCTTTAGCTGTCTTGTTCTGTGCAGAGGCCACCAGCTTTTGCCCCAGCGTCCTGCCTTGGTCCTTTAGGAGAGAGGAGGAAGATGAGAAAGATGACCTGCTGTTGAGATCTTTGCCTTTGGGTTCTTAGTGGGGTGTTCATAGCATGCAAAGGTGGAAACAGCCCGTGACTGCGCCCCTCCCTCCCATAGGCCCATGAGATGGCCCCAGACATGTTCTACTGCATGAAGCTCCTGGAGGAGACCGGCATCTGTGTCGTGCCTGGCAGCGGATTCGGGCAGAGGGAAGGCACCCACCACTTCAGGTCTGGCGTCCTCTCCCTGGGAATGTCTCAGCTTTGTCTGGGGATACTTGGGGCTTTTTTTGTTTGTTTGTTTTGTTTCAGATTAATATGAGGATAAAATCAGGTCACATTGTTTGTGCTTGTCAGGTAAAGGCTTTGTTGCAGTTGTGCCTCTCACCTGGGAGATATGCCATGTACCCCCACATTGTGCCAGTATGGGGGCACAGCAGTCCCAGTCCCTCCTTTCTCCCCCCCTCCCCCACAGGTGAGTGCAGTTGAGTTTTTCTCTTGTGTGGGAAGTAGATCATTAGATTGTCTACTGGCGTCATATCAGAATTGAGTACATTGGATACTTTTCCATTCTTGTGATATTTTACTAAGAAGAATGTGTTTCAACTCCATCCAACTCCATTTACATCTTGTTAATACAAAAGATGTAAAATCCTCATCTTTTTAATGGCTGAATAGTATTCCATGGTCTACATGTACTATAGTTTGTTAGTCCATTTGTGGGTTGGTGGGCACTTGGGTTGTTTCCACATCTTGGCAATTGTGAATTGAGCTGTGATGACCCTTGGGCTTCTTGACATAAAGGATAAGGCTGGCTTAAGAGATGGAGAGGTGTGGAGCTGCTGTCCTCCCTCGAGGTACAGCCCCCGTCCTGTCCTGTCTGTCCTGCCGAGCCTCGCTCAGCCTGCTGAGGAACTGAGAGCAACGGGGCAGGCTGCAGACACATGGCTTCTGAGAGGTCTTCCCGGCCATCCTGCATCTCCACTTCACTGCCGCCATCTGCCACATCCCCGTCTGAAACGTGCCCAGTAGTGTTTTCTTTAGTTCCTTGTCCCTCTAAGTGCCGTGACAGCAGCACACAGCATCCTGGAACTGCTGGCAAGGACCAGGTGCTTGGTCGCTTCTCGGCTGTACTGTGGGCCACAGCACTGCCTGAGCCGAAGCAGCCAAGCAGCCGCACCCTCAGTGCTATGGGACTGGCACCACCACTGTGGCGCCTCTCACAGGGTGCCCGGCTCTGCCCCCCCAGAGCTGTGTTGGCTGGAGCAGCTCAGTAGAAGTTTCCCCACTGTGGCCATATCCACTCAGAATAGCTTCTTCTCCACGCATGTGGCTCTCAGATGTCTCCTGCAGCAGATGCTAAAAGAAGAAATGGCATGAGTTGTTAGCACCTGAAGTCAAGTCTTGACTTAGTCAAGGTCATGGGTGGTGTCCCCCAGGTGGCCAGGCTGTGGCCTTTCAATCTATTCAAGCTCACCTCAGCAATTGCTGGCTCACACAGTGGTGATCAGAGGCTGCCTGTCGGTGGGAGCCTGCTGAGGGGACCAGAGAGCAGTGTCAGTCACTATGGCAACTGGGGATGCCTTCACATAGAGAGTCGTGACTGGTGATAGTTTCACTGCCAGAGTCTGACCTATTTGTTCATCAGCAGTGAGACCTTGCTCTGTCTCTAGGCCAGGCCACGAGTCCTGCTTTAGAGCAGTGCTTTTCAACCTTTTTTATCTCACAGCACATTTGAACCTATAAACGTCTGTGGCACACTTAAATTATGTTGATCTGAAAAAGAGAAAAAAAAAAAAAAAAAAAAAAATATATATATATATATATATATATACTTACGGTGCTTTGAACTTCTTTCAAAAATAATTCAGTTGGCTTGGCGCCTGTGGCTTAAGTGGCTAAGGTGCCAGCCACATACACCTGAGCTGGCGGGTTCGAATCCAGCCTGGGCCTGCCAAACAACAATGATGGCTGCAACCAAAAAATAGCCAGGCATTGTGGCGAGTGCCTGTAGTCCCAGCTACCTGGGAGGCGGAGGCAGGAGAATCGCTTGAGTCCACGAGTTGGAGGTTGCTGTGAGCTGTGATGCCACAGCACTCTACCTAGGGCGACAGCTTGAGGCTCTATCTCAAAAAAAAAAAAAAAGAAAGAAAGAAAGAAATTCAATTAATGATCTTTAAAATTTTCCGTGACTCACTAGTTGAAAATCACTGCTCTAGAGAAAGTTCTGTTCCCTAGTCAGAAAGGTGTGCAGGCCTTCTGCAGTCATGGGTGAATGAGTCTTTGTGAGCTTAAAGGCCGCCTCAGTGTATTGCTTTTGTTCAAGTGTGTTACTTGGGTTAAAAAAATAAAAAGCATAAGGCCGGGGGCGGTGGCTCATACCTGTAATCCTAGCACTCTCGGAGGCCAAGGCCAGTAGAGTGCCTGAGCTCATGAGTTTGAGACCAGCCCTGAGCCAGAGCGAGACCTCATCTCTAAAAATAGCCGGGTGTAGTCCCAGCTGCTTGGGAGGCTGAGGCAAGTGAATCACTTGAGCCCAAGGGTTTGAGGTTTCTGTGAGCTGTGAAGCCACATCTCTCTACTGAGGGCAACAAAGTGAGACTCTGTCTCAAAAAAAAAGAAAAAAAAGAAGAAGTATAAATGGCAGAGGAATGAGAAAGTGGCTTCACAAATGCCTGGCACCTTCCAGGAACTCGAGCTTTCAAAATGGCTAAGACAGACTGTCCCTCCCCACAGCCTTCCTGCTCTCCACTCCTAGAGGTGAAAGGCCGGGTGTTGAATTCACTGCTCTCTCCTTTCTGGAGCTGCCAGGCTGATGGCACTCTCTTTCCTGACAGAATGACCATCCTCCCTCCAGTGGAGAAGCTGAAGACAGTGCTGCAGAAGGTGAAAGATTTCCATGTGAAGTTCCTGGAGAGGTTTGCGTGAGGACGCGGGCCCCATAGGGAGGCCCCGCCTTTGGTTCTTCCTCCCGCCTGGCCTGGCCTGTCCCGGTGACTCTGCCTTGGGCCTCTCAGCAGTCACTGGTCACATGCATCGTCATTTTGCTCCAGGAGACTTCTTTCTTTGTGCCTTGATGTTGGGAACACTTCTCTTCTGAGCAAACATGAATTTACTATATCTTGGAAGCTGTTTTTTTGTTTTGTTTTGTTTTTTGATGCAACCAAAGTAGAGGGCAGATGTGGCCAGGGTTCTCTGAATATGTGACTGTTTTTGCTTTGGGAAAGTTCATTTGGGGTTTCCAACAACCAGGGTAAGGTGTTACAGCTCTGGAGAAACAGTCAGGTGTTGGGAAATGTATGACTTAGCCCTGGTGAGGACTGAGATCCACAACTCACCAGTCTGATCTGTGAAATAAAACCCTCGGTGGTGTGAAAATCTAGTCCTTGAAATGGCAGAGCCTGCAAGTCTGTGGGAGCTCTGTGAGGGCCACCGTTCTGGCCTGCAAAGAGGCGGCCTATCCCTGACGAGTGCTATCCTCAAGGGCAGCACATGGGGACAGGATGCCAGACTAGGTTTTGGAAGACTCTGTGGGTCAGAGGGTCTTGCAGGAGAAGAGTGGGTGTGAGCCAGGCTGCCAATGGGACCAGGAGTCCACTTGTAAGCAGTATGTCAGACAGTGAGGACTCTGCACTCGTGCTTTGGGGATGAACATGTGGAGGCTGGACCCCTGCTGAGAGGTCTGCCTGGACCCCAAGGGCAGAGGGTACAGCCCAGCAGCACCCCAGTTACGTGGGGGCGGTTCTGCCTTGTGGGATCCATCCTAGGGTTCTCCAACGATGGCTCTTGCTGAAGGGTTCAATCGAGCCTTTTCACACATGGTCCCCGCAGGTGGCAACAGGGACAAGGAAGGACTGAAAATGTCCTACTCTGGGAGGGGGATCCTGAAGGAGGTGGCCAGCAGTCAAGCCCCTATAGTTTCTTGAATTGCTTCAAATCCAGTTGTGATCTATTTCCCAGCTTGGCTGCTGCAGGAGTGAGAGCTGCCTTGCAAAGTACAGCAGTGTGTTACACCAAGTGTTTCGCCCTCATGTGAGCTGCTGGCTCTCCTCCCGCACTCTGACCTGCCTCAGTCTCTCTCCAGGCCACAGGGTAACAGCCACCAAGCATGCAGGTGCCCTGGGCATTAGGGAGCCTGGGGAGGACCCCGCCCACACTGCAGGGACGCTCTGCTACAGGCAGCAGCGGGCTTTGTCCTCTCTCCCCTTTGCCAGGAGACCTCCTCCTGACCATCTGCCTTCCCCAGGGGAAAGTTAGGTAAGTACAGCCAGCTCAGGAGTCTGGGGACCCAGCATGTCCCACAGTGGAATGGAAGGAGCTAGAGAGAGAAATCTGAAGAAGCCGAGGAGTGAGGTTTGAGTGCAGCCTCCTCCTACACTCTGGGGCTGTGCAGAGGAACACGATAGAAAACTTCAAGATGTCATTATTCACTAGCATTACAGCCCCTCTGAAGAAAGTAGCCACACTCTCAAAATGACAAAGGGAATGTTTTAAAACTTTTCCTTCCTTAAAAAATTGAAAAACTTGGATTCATGCTTGCTGTATGGTATATAGAACCAGGGTGTGTGTCTCAGTGTCATGAGATTTCTGGTGGAAAGAATAAATAGGTAGAAGGTAGTATATTTTTATATTTTTATAACAATTGCTTTTTCATGGGGGGGGGAGAAAGGGTTAGTATTTATAGTCTTAACAAGTCTGGTAATTTTTTACAAATCTCTTCAAATTATAAATAACCCTTAAAAACTTTGCAATATTTACATGATTTTTTTAAAACATGCTGTATACATTTGGTTTGCTTTTAAAATAATGACTAATAAGGTTGGCTGGTTTAGAGGTTAACTTCAGGTAGGAATGATGATTATGTAGACTGGATTTTCTACAGCTTTTATCCTGGTGCCTTTCCTGTTGGGGCGTCAGCTGAAAGAGTTGTGTGTCATCTGGGGTCACACTTGGGATCTACACCTGGGATGCTTCTATAGCTCTTCCAGAAGGGTGGCGTGCGGGAAGCTTGCGCTGGGTGGTGCCTCACACCAGCCGTCAGCGCACACCTCAAGGCCACTGGTTGTCCCTGTTCTGATATGTGGAGTTTGGGAGAAAACAGACCTGCCCGTGGCTGTTTTCCCCCCTAGGTTCTCACAGCCTCCTGACGGAGGTACTTACTGACAGCTCTGCTGTAAATTTCTAAACAATAAAATACGTGTCCAAAATGGTAACTGTGTTAGCTTTTATTGTCATTTCTATCTAAAATCGAGGGGACATAACTCATTTTACCTCTTCCACATTTTGTGCTTTAAGTGCCTTGTGGTATGAGGAGCAGTTTTTCCTAAACGTTACAAATTCCAGTTGCAGCTGCCTTTTTTGTTACTTAAAGTGGAAAAACCTTATGGATTCTTTGAAATAGAATGTTGTTAAAAATGAGCAGCACCCGTGGGTTTCTGATAGACAAGAGACAAGAACTGACAGCCTCTGCAGAGGAGCTGGAGGAGGGGGTGGGTGGTAGGTGAGGGATTGGAGCTCAGTGTTCAGGCTTCCATTCATCTCATGTTTTCCACATCAAAGTTGATGTGTAGTTTTGAAATTCATAACTGGTCCCCCTCAAAAGTAAAATTTCTGGCCGGGCGCAGCCACCTATAGTCCCAACACTCTGGGAAGCCGAGGCAGGTGGATTGCCTGAGCTCACAGGTTCAAGAACAGCCTGAGCCAGAGTGAGACCCTGTCTTAAAAAACAGATGGGCATTGTGGTGGGTGCCTGTAGTCTCAGCTATTTGGGAGGTTGAGGCAGGAGAAGCACTTGAGCCTAAGAGTTTGAGGTTGCTGTGAGGTGTGATGTCACAGCACTCTACCAAGGGTGACAAAGTGAGACTCTGTCTCAAAAATAAATAAATAAATAAATAAATAATATTAAGTTTCTGTGTTTACATTAAAGTTGGAAATGCCTCAGCGCCTGTGGCTCAAGCAGCAAAGGCTCCAGCCACATACACCTGAGCTGGCGGGTTCGAATCCAGCCCGAGCCAGCCAAACAACAATGATGGCTGCAACCAAAAAATAGCTGGGTATTGTTGCAGGCGCCTATAGTCCCAGCAACTTGGGAGATGGAGGCAGGAGAATCACTTGAACCCAGGAGTTGGAGGTTGCTGTGAGCTATGATGCTACAGCACTCTACCCAGGGTGACAGCTTGAGGCTCTGTCTCAAAAAAAAAAAAAAAAAAAAAAGAAAGAAAGAAAAGTTGAAAAATATAAAAAAAGAAAAAAATCAGGACTCTGGGTTGGAAGCAATAGAAACACAAAGTAGTGTAAGCAGACAAGGGGAATGTATTGGCTCATGTAGAGGGACGTTGGCCACAGTTCTCAGAGCCACTCAGCTGATGCAAAGCCTGTCTTGTCTAGCTCCACACTGAAGAATCCCAGGGTAGGACTCTGGCTGCCTTGGTCCATGTTCCCTGCCCTGGGCTGCTCCCATAGGAAAGGGCCTTGGAGGTGGTGCTGTACCATCAACTCACGTACCACAGGGTGGGTGACAGGGAGGGATGGGAGGCAGTGGCATGATCATGGTGGGTTGAGGGTCCCTGCTACTGATAGCCAAGTGGAGTGGAGACGCTCTCTGCATCTTCCTTAACCATACACACAGGAACTCCTAGAATAGGCTTCCTTATTTGGGGAGGAAACTTGTAGTTTATCCTATGCAGAGTCTGTTAAATAGAGATCAGAAAAGACAGTTGTTACTCTAGCTTATTTGCAGTATAGGATTTGCTATACGCACATCTAGAGAGGCTTCAAATGCTCCGGAAGGACCCTGTCTGAGTCATGAACTTCTAGAGATCAGGGAATCACACGCTGCTAAGACGTCACCATCTTTTCAAGCTGGCATGGCCACCAGACATTTCCATGTCCAGACTGTCTGGACTCAATATAAGTGTGTGGGTGAAGCTCAGGAGGAAGGGATGACCCTGTCCTCTGCCAGGGGGTCCCCCACTTCTCCTCATTGCCCTCTGAGGTCTACCAGATATCCTGTGTTTGGCCTTCGCCTTTCCCCCAAGCTGCATGACCCCAAGAGGGAGGAAGATGAGACTCCTTGCCAGCTGTGCACCCAGTTCTCTTCCTTAAGACCACTGGGCCTACAGAGCAATGTTTTTCAACTTTTTTTTAAATCACACAGCACACTAGAGCCTATAGTTAAACTTCCATAGCACACTTAAATTCTGTTGATTTTTTTAAAAAGTAAAAAAAGAATATACTTACTGTGCTTTGAACTTCTTTTGAAAATAATTTAATTAATGGTCTTTAAAATTTTTTGTGACACACCTACGATCCTCTCATGGCACACTAGTTGAAAATCACTGCTATGGAGATTTTATCTTACATTAAAAAAAAAAAAAAAAGACAGCTGGGCATGGTGGCTCATGTCCATAATCCTAGCACCCTGGAAGGTAGAGGCGGGTAGATTGTCTGAGGTCAAGGGTTCAAGACCAACCTGACGCAGAGCAAGAACCCATCTCTAAAAATAGCCAGGCACTATGGTGGGCACCTGTGAGGGGAGAGAATCACTTTAGCCCCAGGTTGCTCTGAGCTATGACACCATGGCACCTACTAAAGGTGACAAAGTGAGACTCTGTCTCAAAAAATAAAGAAGGACATACTGACTTTTGGGGGGTCTCCTTCCCCATTTATTCTGCCTTTGCTTTGCATGTAAATATTGGGGCATCTTGTGAAATCCTTTTAAAGATATTAAATTTTAAAGCTTTAATAGCAGATCTATTCACAGACTAATCAAAACATCAGCTGCCAAAAAAAAAAAAAAAAAAAATCCATTCTTCACAATATTCCAAGGGAAAAAACAAAAGCAAACATAGAAAAAAGAAATTAATCTGGAGTCCTGGAGGTGCTTAGAACACGCCAAAGCACAGACATGTGCGTTGCACGGAGAGTAAAGCTCTCAAAAATGTTCTCACTGTCAGACACCTTTGTGTGGAAAAACTAGAAAATGAAAGTCAAGGAAGAAAATGTAAAATCCACTGTAATCCTGTAACCAGAGGTAATTATGTCTGACGTTCTGGGCATATTTCCTTGTTGTCCTTTTCCCCAGAATGTGCCTATGTGGTGGTGGTGGGGTGTGTGTGTGTGTGTGTGTGTGGTTTTGAGTCCTGACTGCCTCCCTTGAGCAATTAGAACATGTCAAAAAAGCCCAACGAGCAATTTCCACGGCGCCTCGTCAGCTCCATGGAGACTCATTTAGTCGCTGGCATTTGGACTGTTGGCAGGTCTTAGGTTTTAGGAATAACGCTGCATGAGAAACGTCCTTGCCTAAAGAGGGCATTTTCTCTCCCACCCCGTGTTAAGAGTGTTGTGGAGTATTCTTAGTAGTTCCATGAACTCTCCCCCCCACGGTGAGCATCTCTTCTTCTTCCCTGTGGGCTGAGAGGCAGGACGCCAGAGGGGCTCAACCCAGAGCACCAGCCAATGTGCAGCAGAGACGGTGGTGTGTGCCTTGGTGCTGGTGCTCACCAGTGGGAGCTCCCTCCATGCTACCATCTGTAAAATGGGGCTGATAGTACTCACTCATTAGATAATAGGATAAGTGTGAGGTTTAAACAGGAAAACAATTAACGTGTGTGTAAGTTTGCACACCTCCTAGCTAATAGGTAACATTTCTTGAGCATTTTCCCCATTATCTTTGCTTTAGAGCAAGTGCTGACATATCGTTAATGTTCAATAAATATTCAAATTAAAGGAAAAAATGCTCTTGCTATGCTGGAAACATAAAAATGATGTTTAGAGGAAGTGAGGGTATTTCCCAACACTTCCAACACTTCCTAAGTACTCTGCTAGTCAGAGTACACATTTTAATCAATGATAACTTTATTCATTTATTCATTTATTTATTTATTTATTTATTTATTTTGGAGACAGAGTCTCACTTTATCCCCCTTGGTAGAGTGCTATAGCGTCACAGCAACCTTCAACTCTCAGGCTTAGGGGATTCTCTTGCCTCAGCCTCCTGAGTAGCTGGGAATACAGGCGCCCGCCACAATGCCCGGCTATTTTTTTGTTACAGTTTGGCTGGGGTCAGGTTTGAACCCACCACCCTTGGTATATGGGGCCAGCACCCTACTCACTGAGCCACAGCGCTGCCTAGTGGTAACTTTTTTTTAAAGTCATAGTATCTGAAATAAGTGAACTGAGTCCAGTTACACTAAAATTGTAAAAAGTGCCTTTTAAACTGGACCTGCCTCAGAAAGACTGGTGGTGTGGATGTCTGGTTTGGGCACAGGTCCTTCTGGACATGTGGGGATCATGTGGACTCCTTGGTGTTCCCCCAAGAGACCTTGGGGTACATTTGTCCCTGTGTGGTTAAGGCAAGCTGATGTTTGCCATTTCCAAATTAAAACTTTAAAACAAAATGCTCCCAATCTTTTGGCTAGCATCCAAAACCCCACTCAAAGGCAGTGGTTAGGGCACCAGCCACATGCAGTGGGGCTGGTGGGTTTGAACCCAGCCGGGGCCTGCTAAACATAACAAAAAGAATAGCCGGGTGTTGTGGCCCGAGATTATGGTCCCAGTTACCGGGAAACTGAGGCAAGAGAATCACTTAAGCCCAAGAGTTTGAGGTTGCTGTGAGCTGTGATGTCATAGCACTCTACCCAGGGTGATATAGTGAGACTCTGTCTCAAAATAAATAAATAAACCCACTCCAAAGAATAGAGTGAATAAGTTAGGACGATTGTTCTTGTACATGACAGAAAACCACACCTGAGACTTCAAAAAGAATGGTGGGGGAGTGAATAAAGTCCACTCATCCCAGCCTCCACTGCAGCTCTGTGTGGCCAGATCTTCAACTGGGCGTACACAGGAGTGTCACATGGCAGCCGCTGAGAACTTTCCTTGGGAGAAGTTGTTCCTGTGTCCCTTTTTCTTTGTTCTTTTCTCTAAGTTGTTGCTTCAAATCCAGCTGTAATGGGGGCAGGGGGTATCTTAGCCATGACAAGGGCCATGTGCTTGCATATAGCAAATGTTGTATAAAATTCAGCTGTTACTTTTGTTTTTATTACTACACCCTAATCCTAATGACATCTTTCTTTTCAGAAACATTTGCCTGGAGTTTAGTTTAATTGTGTCATCCTTGCTAGCTACAGTGTATCTTAATAAGTGTTGGTAATATTTGTAGACAGGCTAAGGCTTCCTGTAATTCATTCATCAACACCCGCTAAGCACCTGTGTCCCAGGCACACTGCTCAGTGCTGGGGGCAGCAGAGAACAAGTCATTCCATGATGGATTTAATTGTGACACATGCCAGTAAAAGTGGGGAAGCCAGCACTGATTCACTGTCAGTACGTGTATGACTCTCCCATATGCAAAATTTTATATTTTATTTTTTGGTTTTTTGTTTTATAACTTTGATGTAAATGACACTCACTGGTTAATTCTCATCCATGTTGACCATAGATTTTTTTTTTTTTTTTTTGTAGAGACAGAGTCTCACTTTATGGCCCTTGGTAGAGTGCCGTGGCATCACACAGCTCACAGCATCCTCCAGCTCCTGGGCTTAAGCGATTCTCTTGCCTCAGCCTCC
>CAUYPK010105892.1:0-20923 GCA_963574355.1 Loris lydekkerianus
TGGAATATTATGCAGCCTTAAAGAAAGATGGAGACTTTACCTCTTTTGTGTTTACATGGATGGAGCTGGAACATATTCTTCTTAGTAAAGTATCTCAAGAATGGAAGAAAAAGTATCCAATGTACTCATCCCTACTATGAAACTAATTTATGGCTTTCACATGAAAGCTATAACCCATTTACAACCTAAGAATATGGGGAAAGGGGAGAGGGAGGGGAGGGAGGGGGGAAGATGGGCGGTGGGAGGGTGATTTGTGGGATTACACCTGCGGTGCATCATACAAGGGTACATGTGAAACTTAGTAAATGTAGAATATAAATGTCTTAACACAATAACTAAGAAAATGCCAGGAAGTCTATGTTAAGCAGTGTGAAGAAAATGTGTCAAACAGTCTATAAAACCAGTGTATGGTGCCCCATGATTGCATTAATGTATACAGCTATGATTTAATAAAAATAAATAAATAAATAAATAAATAAATAATTAATTAAATTTGCTGAGGTTAGCCTTGTGACCTAAGATGTCATCAGTTTTGGAGGATGTTCTGTGGGCTGATGAGAGTAATGTGTATTCAGTTTTGTTAGGATGAAATGTTCTGTAGATGTCGGTCAGTTCCATTTGTTCTAGGGTCAGGTTTAAGTCTAATATTTCTTTCCTTAGTTTCTTCTTGGAGGATCTATCCAAAACTGCCAAAGAGGTGTTAAAATCTCCAACTATTGTGTTAAGACAATTATATTCTACATTTACTAAGTTTCACATTTACCCTTGTAAGATGCACCGTAGGTGTAATCCCACCAATCACGCTCCCTCTGCCCATTCTCCCCCCTCCCTCCCCTCCCTCTCCCACTTCCCCATATTCTTAGGTTATAACTAGGTTATAGCTTTCATATGAAAGCCCTAAATTAGTTTCATAGTAGGGCTGAGTACATTGGATATGTGATGAAAATGTGTCAATCTGTTTATGAAACCAGTGTATGGTGCCCCATGATCACATTGATGTACACAGCTATGATTTAATATTAATAAAAAAATTCCGACTATTATGGTGCTGGAAGATATCAAATTATTCATGTCTGTTAGGGTGTCCTTTATAAATTGAGGAGCATACTGAATGAATACATAAATGTTACTAATTGAAATCTCTTCATGTTGAGTGTTTTTCTTGACAAATATGAAGTGATCATCCTTATGTTTCCTTACCTTTGTTGGTTTAAAGCCTATTGTATATGTAATAAAATTGCAAGCCCTGCTTTTTTCTGATTTCCATTTGCCTGAATTATAGATAACCATCCCTTCACCCTGAGTCTATTTTTATCCTTTAAGGTAAGATGAGATTCTTGTATGCAGCAGACATCTGAGTTTATGTATCCAGTTAGCCATTCTATGCCTCTTTAGATGAAAATGTAAACCATTCACATTAATTGAGAGAATTGATAAGCCTTTTGGGTGTCACGTTTTTCAAATGTCCAGTGGACATTTTTAATCCCTTTGCCACTGTGGAAGTTGGGTTTTGATCAAAAATTTCTGAGTGAGTTTACTTTGGTCGTTGAGGATTGTCCTGGTCATTGTGGTGGGTGGGTCTGAGAATATCCTGAAGAGCTGGTTTAGTTATGGCAAATTTCTTCAACATGTGTATATTACTAAAGTATTTGATTTCTCCATTACAAATGAAACTCATTTGAGCAGGATACAGGATACTGGGCTGAATGTTGTTTTGTTTTAGGAGATTGAAGGTTGATGACCATCCTTTTCTTGCTTGAAAAGTTTCAGCTGAGAGATCTGCAGTTATTCTAATATTGTTACCCTTTTAGGTTTTTTTCTTATGTCTGGCTGGTTGAAGAATTTTCTCCTTCTTATTAACTTTGGCGAAGTTAATTATAATGTGTCTAGGAGATGCTTTGTTTGGACTGAGTTGTGCTGGGGTTCTGAAACTGCTATCTGAATTTCAGTATCTCTTGCCATGCTTGTGGGGTTCTCCTCCATTATATGTTGGAGTAGAGCATCTGTGCCTTGAGGAACATCCTCTTCTCCTTCAGGAATTCCTATAAGGTGAACATTTGCTCTTTTGGAGTGGTCCCACAACTCTCTCAGGGAATGATCCATTTTTGTTCTTCACTTCTCTGCCCCTTTGAGCATTTGGGAGCATTCAAAAACTTTGTCTTCAATGTCAGATCCTTTCTTCTGCCTGCTCCATTCTGTTACTGAGGGATTCTACTGTATGTGCTTCCTTGGAGTAGCAGTTTGCCTCAGCAGGGATAACATACAGTTATCAATCTTCTCTGTCAGCTCAGTTCCTGATCTTCAGCTTTATTGGATTCTTTCTGGCCATTATCTCTCATTCTGGACAGGAGCTTCTATTGAAAGCTGGCTCCAGTT
Organism: Loris lydekkerianus; assembly: GCA_963574355.1. Lineage (NCBI taxonomy): Eukaryota > Metazoa > Chordata > Mammalia > Primates > Lorisidae > Loris > Loris lydekkerianus. The sequence goes on from CAUYPK010105892.1 coordinate 2,377, forward strand.
GGCCATTTCCCCCACCCCCATAGTTCTTTAAGGGTATTTTTCTTCAGCTTTCTTCCATTGTCATGAAGGTCAAAGAGTGGAATGAGTGGAATGAGCATTAGCACAAATAGGGGTTTAAACCTAGTTTATTTCCTTTTGGGGAAGTTCTGTTGTTGAGAACCAATGATTAGAAGGGCCACACCACACAACTCTGAAGTAATGGGTGAAAGATGCCACAGCCCCACCTGGGAGTCAGGAAAACTCCTCTCAGCATATCCAAGGTCCTAGGATAAGCATTTTAAAAATATGTTTTACCATTCCCCTTGTAGTAGATGCTGCTGTGCTTCATCCAGGTGTCTCTTCAAGACTGAAACACTCATTTCCCCACCTGCTGGGTGCTGGTGGCTGACAGCTCTCTGCAAAGGCCCTTTATGGGAATTGCTCTTGGCTGACATGGGCTACTCACCCAGCATATCACACCCCTTCCCCAGGGACAGCTACAGCCCTTGACTAGTTGATGTAGGTATATGAAGGCCTGGTCCCCTTGCCTCAAGGCAGAATTTAAAGGAGCATCTGAGCTTCTAAACTCTCCACCTGGGCTCATCTGAGGCCACTGTTGTAAGTACATTGCAACTAGTTTCTCTCTGTGCCCAACCCTGCTTTCCTTAGACCATTATAGGTGTTTCCAAGAGCATGCTTATAACTAAGAGGTTTGGTGCCAGGAGGGGTCTCAGGAAGAATACTCTAAAATGGGGCCATCAATCGGCTTGCTGGCAACCAGGACCCCATTACTAGGGGAAGATAAGATCAGATAGAACCTGAACCTGCCCTGTGAGTGTTTACAACTGTCATGCGAAGCTTTTTTTTTTTTTTTTTTTGCAGTTTTTGGCTGGGGCTGGGTTTGAACCTGCCATCTCCAGTATATGGGGCTGGTGCCCTACTCCTTTGAGCCACAGGTGCTGCCCTGATGCAAAGTTTTTATATCCTACAGCCAACCAGGAGATAAAATCCAGTACTGTCACAACATATGCCTGCCAGGGAAGTGCTGGCCTTCCAAGGTAGAAAGGGGACTAAACCCTAAAGTTGCTGTTGGATATAGTCAACATACACTGTTAGGAGCAAGAGGCAGACTGAGTCACTGGATTTGGAAGGTGCTGGGTTGTGGTGGAGGAAACAAAAAGTTGGATGAAAAGAAGGTATTAATTTAGCAGTACCTGCTGGTGATACAGGATTTAACATCCTGGCAAGGATGTCAGGAGACCATGCTGACACACAATTAGGATAGCTCTTGGAAGCTCAGAGAAAGCAATGGTCTGTACCAAGTCAAGTGAAAATGGCAGAAGTGCCATAGAAGATGTTGTAAAAAGGGGTCATAAAGTTCAGAAAAATGGACACTGTAGCCTGAATAGACTGTGTAAGGTTGGAAAATTCAACAATTATATTCCTAAGACCTAGAACCTGTGAATATGTTAAGTTACATGGTAAAAAGGACTTTGCAGATCTGATTAAGCTAATAATCCAGAGATGGAGAAATTAGCCTGGATTACCTGGGTGGGTCCACTGCCATCACAAGATCTTAATAAGAGGTATGTAGGAAAATTAGAAAGGGAGATGTGAAGACAGAAGCAGAGGTTAGGGTTTGATTGCTGACTCTGAAGATAGGGAAGGGCCCATGGGCTGAGCAATGCAGGTAGCTTCTGGAAGCTGGGAAAGACAGTGGACTGGATTCTCCCCTAGAGCCTCCAGAAAGGGACACAGCCTGCCAGAACTTTGATTTCAGCCTAGTGAGGCCTATTTCAGACTTCTGGCCCCCAGAAATGTAAGACAATGCATTTTCATTGTTTAAAAAAGCCACTAAGTTTGTTATGGCACAATTTATTATGGCAACAATAGGAGACTGATACAGACCTGTATTGCCAACATGGCACTTCTGCATCCCTCAGCATTAGTAGCTGTCACATTTGTGGTAATAGGAGGAAATACCCAACTACTCCAGGATATCCTTTCCTGTAGTCAGCCTCAAGCATTTTCATATTGAAATATGTGTTGTTTTATTGTAAATTACGTTCTTTTTTATTCTTTATATGTTCTTCTTTTTTGGGTTAAACATGCTCAAGAGATCTTGTCCCACAAATATCCCCCTGATTTTTGCTCTTATAATTTAACGAATTCCAAATCCATCTTCCATTGTACAAGCCTTCTCTTCCCTGGTTTGATTCCATATGGGAACCCCTTCTGGGGCTTGCTAAAGTATGATGATGGTTATTGACTGAGTGATAATAACTGTTGGGATACAGATTGCTTTTTTCTGCAAAGGAGCACACTCAGGCCAGGAAGTAACAGTTTCTTTAAGTAAAGGCATGAGAACTGCTTTGTAGGCCCAGGAGGCTGAGTAGAAAGCATTTCATAGAAGGGTTGAGGATTTAGGAGACTCCTCAGAGCATTCCTATTGTCTCCATTCAAACTGCTGGGATTGTACTCTTTCCAGGTCACTGCCTTTACTCCCATCAAACAGTTGGCAGGGCTATGAATTCAATTGATCCTGTAATTCAGCAAGCAAACTTGGATTTGATCAGATGCAAAGTCTGAGTTGGATGTTTGGGCATTTCATTCCTGTTGCTATGAGAGATAAAATATTTTTTAAAGCATAATTATAGACAATCTTTGATCCTAACTTGTGCTTGAAGTGAAAATTTAAGCATTTGAGGTTTTTATTCTCCATACTTTAAGTTTCAAGCTGTCATCAGGAGCAGCTGTCTAACTTAAATAGGTGTTTCAGCCCTGCCTAATTTGAACTGCTGGGTTCCTATATTAGGTTATGGACATGAGATTCAGTGCATTTTTCTTCCTTGGTATTCAGAGTATATTCTACAAACCAGAAGCACAGACATCCTCTAGGAGTTTGTTAGAGTTACAGCGTCTCAGGTTCCATTTTAGACCTGCTAAATCAGAATTTGCATTTTAGCAACACCCCCAAGGTGATCTGCATGCACATTAATGTCTGAGAAGCATGTGCCACACTGTCTTGGCCAGATAAACATGACTAAAATCTGAGTTTAGCTTCTATCTCCTGGCTCTACCTTCTTCCCTGTGGCTTTCAATTTAGGGCTTCAAGTGCTGGCCCTAACCTCACCATATCACGTCGTCTCAGATTTAGGCCTACGAGGAAAGAGCGCTGTTCTTTCTCTAAGAAGTCCTAGAAAAAAGCTAACTGCCTGTCAGTAGTTCTGATCAGATCACACATTATTCCTGAACTGACCGAGCCGGAGAAATGAGATACACTGATCGTGGTCAGAAACTCCAATATTATACCACAGAGTGAGGTCTGGGCACAAACATCCAAAAAACATTGTCCAATATGAATTGATAGGCTGTCCTAAGAGAATATCTAAGGGCTTGGTGAGTATTGTTTTATCAGAAAAGTAAATAAATCTGGAGAGACAAGAGAGCAGATGTTTGCTATGCATTTCCCATTGGGTTTTTATGACACCTCCCTCTGACAGTGAGTTCTCCTTCCTGGTGGGCTCTGCCTCATCTTTGAATGTGCCCCTCCTGAACTTGATTTCTCCTCTTATTCTCTTCTGAGTGAGGGATTGGGGCTGCAGAATGATACTCCAGCTTACTCCCTTCCTCCCAGAAAGATTTGTTGGGATTCATCCTTTGCTTCATGAGCAGTGTACTCCTCAATGATGGTGACCTCATCTAAAAAGCCACAGATTGACTTACCCTTTGGAATTGCTCAGAAACATTATACATTGGCCCACTTAGTACTTCCATTGCAAGTTTTGATTTCATGTGTTTGGTTTCCAGTATATGATCAACATTGCTTTCCTGGTATGTAGTTAGTTGATTAAGGCCCCCAGGATGGCTCTTTTTTTTTTGGGGGGGTTAACTTTACAGCCTGTGAGTGATTCAGAATTTAGAATATTAATTCCCCAAATTTGTGATTTTAGGCCCCTAGGGAAATAAAACATCAGAGAAATAAAGGTTATTACCACCTGTAGCAAATCCTTTTTTTTTGTTTTGTTTTGTTTTGTTTTTAGAGAGGGTCTTGCTTGTTGCCCCGACTAGAGTGCAGTGGGGTCATCATAGCTCACTGCAATCTCAAACTCCTGGGCTCAAGCAATCCTCCTGGCTCAGTGTTCCAAGGAGCTAGAACTACAGGTGCCTGCCTGGCTAATTTTTCTATTTCTGTAGAGACGGGGTCTTGCTTTTTTGCTCAGGCTGGTCACAAACTCCTGACCTCAAGTAGTCCTCCCAACTTGGCCTCCTGAAGTGCTAAGATTATAGGTGTGAGCCACCACACCTGACCCTGTTATGAACACTTTTTGTTCCTTGAGCCACATCCCTTTGGCCTGCTTGTGATGGCACATGCTTCTCTGATGAAAAGTTCCCAGGCTGACCAGCAGCACTCCATCTTCAGTCTTATATCACCTCTTCATTTTTCTGCTTTTGCCAAAGCAGAGGAAGCTTTAATGATGCACAGGTAGGGAAATCTGAATTGAAGAGACTGTAGTTAGTAGATAACTACTCTCACTTCCCATCTTTCAGAGAGGAATTTTTGCAGTGCCTTTTGCCAATTTCTCAGAGGATCTCCAGTGGGATAGCACTCAGTCATCCTCAGTAACCAACTCAGTGACATACACTTTGTTAGCTTTTTCTCTTCCTTGATCTCTCTTTCTGTCTCCATACTCCCTCACTTCTGCTCCTTGGGGATACCTTCCAAATAAACTATACCCAGTTAGCCTTGTTTTGAGGTTAACTCAATATTGGGATACAATATTCTAGTGCCAAATCTGGCCCACTATCTGTTTTTTATGGCTGGCTCATGAACTCAGAATGGTTTTTACTTTTTATTTTTTGCGGTTTTTGGCTGGGGCTGGGCTTGAACCCGCCACCTCTGGCATATGGGGCCGGCGCCCTACTCCTTTGAGCCACAGGTGCCACCCTGGTTTTTATATTTTTAAATCACTGGGTAAAAAACAAAAGACTATTTTGTGACACATGAGACTTATATGAAAATCAAATTTCATTGTTCATAAAGTTTTACTGAGAAACAGACATGCTCATTAGTTTATGTATTACCTATGGCTGTTTTTGGACTTCAATGCAAGGTTGGGTAATTGCAACAGAAACCATCTGGCCAAAAAGCCTAAAATAATTACTATCTCATTCTTTACAGTAAAAGTTTGCTGATCCTTGATCTAGGCAATAAATGTTAAATTAAAATTGAATCATAACATTGTTAATCAAGTACAGACTGAACTCCAACCTTCTATGTTACTCATATCAAAACAATTTATTTCATATTTGCCGATGTTTTCTTAAGTAATAATTTCCTTCAGAATGTTTTACATATTTAAAAAGTTTAATAGAATTTCTACTGACCGTCATTCATAACTTGCTTTTTAGACCTCAAAGATTTAATTTTGCAGGAAACTCTTCTGTTTATATGTACAGAAAATAGAGAATATAGTTTAAAAATCCAGAAAATGATTTCAACATTAAAATTTAATATTTACTTTTAAATAACCTATTTAGTGTTTGGCACACAGTAGGGAATATTTAATAATAAACAGACAAAAGTGACTTTTTTCTGAAATACAAGTAACTCTCCTGTTTCATGTTAGAAAATTAGCTTGTTATAGAGACAAGTATTTCATTTTGTAAAATAAGTGGTCCCATGCCTCAGGAAAACAAGTCTCTTTTTTATGGTTAGCCATAATCACAGTTCAAAGTCATTTGATCTATTCATGTATTTCTGGAGCATGAAGCCCCTTTATACACAGAAAGTAATCAACACCTAAGAATTTTTCATTTTCCTTTATTACATTTTGCTGTACTTGCAAGTTACCCATTACTTAGTAAGGCACTTGGAAAATGTCCAATAAATTATGTTTAGTATCAACTAAGGTTTATTAATGTAGCTGATTCTATTTCATGCAGAATGCTCTTCTTTGCTGAAAGATTGTTATTAGTTTTCCATTGTTCGCAGGATACATTCAAATTCCTTAGTTATACTCATCTTGGGTACAGCCCATCTCTCTGACCTTATCTCCCAATATCATCCAGTCCTTCACTTCCCTCTCTGAGTCTTAAACACCTACTATTTTACCCTATTTTGAGATACTATAACAAAATACCTGAGATTGTATAATTTCTAAAGAACAGAAATTAAATTTTTCACAGTCCTGGAGTCTTGGAAGTCCCAGATCAAGGCACCAGCATTTTTTTGTCCACTATATTCTCACATGGTAGAAAGTAGAAGGGCAGGAGATAGTTGCTGTGTGAAGCCTCTTTTGTAAGGGCCTAATTCCATTCATGAGGAGGAACCCTCATGACCTAATCACCTCATAAAGATACTACCTTTTAATACTATCACATTGGCAATACCTGAAGTTTGGAGGAGAAACATTCAAACCACAGCACCCACCAAAGACAAGTTAAATGTCCAACCTCTTTGGTCCCCAAATCATCTCTTCTTATGTATTATTGGGTTGGGTTCCCCGGAAGCAGAGCCAGAGAGAAAAGGATTTGTGTTCAAGTGATTTCATAAGGAAGTTCTCTCAGAAGAAAATGATGAGAAAGTGGGGGAAGTAGGATGGGGAAGGGTGTGATTTCCAATGAAGTCCCACAAAGTTATGTCTAACTGATCCTACAGAAGAGCTCTGCAGTGTAAGTTACTTCTTTTGTCTAGCTTTGAGTAAAAGAAGTTGAACTTTTATTCTCAAAGCCCTGAGTTATTGGCTAAGTAGGGGCTTCTCAGGGAAAAGCAGAATCCCAGGCATTGCATACTTTTCATGTCTTTAGGTGCCTAAGGGCATCTTCTAAACAAAGACACAGGATACAGACCAGTACAAGCAGAAGCCAGGGAAGGACACACAGAATTCATAAGAGAAATGTTAATTTCTGTGACATCATTTCCTGTAGCGTATGCTTGCCATGTGCCATGTACTAACTTATATTTCCAAATACTGCTGGAAGGAGACTGCTTTGGGATTAAATCCCGGTTTGCTACCCATCTGAGAGACCTTGATAATATGACTAAATTTCTCTTAGTTTTAGATTGAACTTTGTAAAATGAGTACGGTTCTGGGAAGCTAGTACACAATAAGTCTTCTACATATGTTAAATTTCACTTTGTCAGTCTTTGACAACCTCTTGCTTTTCTCGTCATATCTAGGATTAATCTCCATCGTATTGCACAATGGCATGAATTATAAGCTTCTCTATTTAGTACAGTTAAGCACCATTGACAGATGATACATCACGTCCTAGTTAGGTTTACCAGGACTTCATAACCTTGGCATTAGTGACATTTTGAACTGGATCATTCTTTTTCATGGACAGGTATCCTGTCCACTGTAAGATATTTAGCTGCATCCTTGGGCTATATCCACCACAACCGAGTAGCACTCCCCCAGGAATATCTCCAGATCCTAAAAAAGTCCCCTAGGAAGCAAAGTCACTCCTAGTTGAGAACCACTGGAGTTATAGAAATTTCCGAGAGCTGTGTGGAGTTGATTTTAATCTTGGAAACCATGTAGCACCTTTTAAATGATGGAAAAATTACCCTCTTTCTTTCTTTAAATAATAGAATTTTTCATGCATGGTGGGTTTTTTTAAAAAAAATTTTACTTATTTATTTTGCTTATTGTTGCTTTGCTTTGTTCTGGACATTGTGGAGTGTGGAAGGGAGGAACCTCATGTATTCTAAACACAAGAATTTGAAGAGCAATGCTATGATCAATGTGGGTTTTAGAGATCCAGAGAACTCACGTATATTATTCTGAGTATGCCAAGGAGCCAGGCTTTGAATCTAGACTGTCTTGCTCAACCCAATGTTTGGGAAGCAGCCCTTGAAAAACCATGATATTGTTTTTCAAAAAACCATGGTAGTGTTTGATTGTTTCCTATGTAACATTTTGTTAGGGACAGGAGGAATGGAATGTTATTGGGCAAGACAGGATGTGCCTATCTATTTTTTTTTAAGAAAAAATACATATACATATATGAAAAGATTGGAGGTGTTTTATGACTGTGGTTATAATGAGGCATATTGAGAAGAGAATATTTCCATACAAAATGCTGTCCAATGATTTTACATTTATATGACTTATTGGTTCCAGTTTCAATTTGTTTCAGTCATCGTTGTCAAAGAAAAAGCTAGAGTAATTGAAATCATCAAATTACTATAATTACAACTTCATACTAATCCAGTAATTATCCTGTGAATTCACTTTTCAACACTGAATATTTATATGTCTATCAGGAGGAGATAGAATTGAAAAAAATATTAAATAATGCAAATTATAATCTAAGGAATCTGAACTGATAGAAAGACATTACTTTCTCATCCTAGAAAAATGATTCACTGTCTTCAAGCTCTTCTGAAATGATGGTAGGTAACTGACAACTGAAAGACAGCGCTACCTAATAGGTAGACCCCTGGGAAAAATCAGCTAATTTACACTCCTGGCAAACCTTCATTTAATGGAGGCTCTTAGATCTTTAGAAGTTGGGTTTGTAAACCGTTAAGTATTTCAGCATCATAATGATTGGTTTTATTTTTTCTAAACCTGCTTTTAGACTCATCCATGCCTCGCAAGGCTCTGAAAACAACTCATTCTTATATGTGGTAAAGCAGGAATGCCTGTGGAGACCAGAAGATGGGGTGAATATTGCTCGACTGTTCCCATCTAGATACTTTCCAGTTACAGCCTATTTCATATGTGTACCCAGTAGTCCTCTTCCCTTGATCTGGTATGGAAGAAATGAAGAATGTCTCTTTTTTTCTGTCATCCTTTGCATAACAGCTGTTTGTGTCCCAATGCTTTACAGAACTTTTATGAATGTTTCCAGGGACCATCCATTAGGCATGGACACTTGTCTAATAGTTAGATTCTGGATAGGGAAATAACTAAATAATTGACTCCACACAGTACTCAAAATAGCCCCAATCCTATGATAGTTACAAGCAGGTCACTGGATCAAGCTTATTTTGCAGGAGTTTTTATTTTGTTTTGTTCTGTTCAAGAAACCCCTTAATTGATGAAACAAACAAACAAACAAAAAAGAGATTTTTTTTTTAACTAGGCTCACAGACAGACTCAATTCTCTTTGGTAACCCAGTATAAATGCAAGCTGAGATGCCACTGTACTGTGAAAAGTGATTTCCACAGTGTTCACAGTTTATAGTTTAGCTATAGCTTGCACCCATGTCCAGCAGGCTGAGCTCTTGTAGAATGGCTGACCTCCTTCCCTTATTGCTGCCCAGCAGTGCCATGAGGCCCAGCTACCCTCCTGATGCCATCTCCTGATGCAACTATAACAGTTCTTCTGAATGCGACCCCCTCCTATACCTGGCCAAACATCAATTGTATGGAAAGATACAGGAAGGTGAACAGAGGAAGGATGGTAGCTCGAAGCAAGTATAGAAGAGAGAGGGCAGGAGCTGGCAAGTAAAGGGAAGGAGCTCACAGAAGGAAGAAAAAAATGAAAAGTGGGAATGATTGTGTCAAAGTAAAAAGATTGGGTTAAAGAGATGAAAATAACAGAGTGGAAATAGAAGGGACACCCAAAAGGAAATGTTCTGACTTACACTGAGTAAAGAGACATGGGTGGAGCTTTTAGAATCTGGTTCTTAGCTACCTGTGAAAGGATAGGAAAGAAAGCATGTATTAAAACACTTGTATTTTTCCTCTGGGTTATATATAATATTTATCATAAATCATAGGGAAGTTTTTCCTACTTCCAGGTAATAAAATTTTTTTCCCATTTTTCTTCCTCTAATACTTTTGAGATATCAAAATGTTACCTTAGAAACTGATCCTTTTGGAGTTGATTTTGATGCACACTGTGAAATGTGAAGCCAACTTGATCTTTTTCTAGGGGGCTGTCCAATTGTCCCTATGCCATTTATTAAAAAGTCCAACTTTATCTAACAGGTTTGAGATGCCCCTCTATCATTTGCTAGATCTCCACATATTTCTATTTTTCTGGACTGTTCAGTTACATTGGCTTTTATGGCTTGTGCACCAGTTCTATTGTTTTTCATTGTTATGCCATTATTAATAGGTTTTGTTTTTTGTTTTTTTTTTAGAGACAGAGTCTCATTCTGTCACCCTTGGTAGAGTGCTATGGCATCACAGCTCACAGCAACCTCCAGCTCTTGGGCTTAAGTGACTCTCTTGCCTCAGCCTCCCGAGTAGCTGGGACTATAGGCACCCACCACAATGCCCGGCTATTTTTTTTGTCGTTGCAGTTTGGCCAGGGCCAGGTTTGAACCTGCCACCGTTGGTATATGGGGCTGGTGCTCTACTCACTGAGCCAAAGGCGCTACCCCAAATAGGTTTTAATATCTAGCAGAACTTTTCATTCTTCATTTCTTCATTGCTTTTATTATTCTCCAGGGTTTTGTCCATGTATTCTTGTCTATTTTCCCATTTAACTTTACAATCAGTTTGCATAGTTCCACGCAAAAAGTACTGGCATTTATTGAGATCTCATTAAATATACAAAGCATAGTTTAAATTTTTAATGACTACTTAGTATTTTTCATGCCCAAATTTATCTAGTCATTATGCTATTTTTGGACATTAAAGTTGTAGGCATTTATTGTTTCTCAAGGTCTGTTTCCCTCCTTTTGCTTAATTGTGCCTTTCTCAGTCTAATCATATCATTTGGGTGGGCCCTATGAAACAGAACCATATCACACCCTGGTGGTTGGTTCAACTGATGGATCTGTGAATCAGGCCAGACAAGTCACACTCTTCCCTGGGAACTCTTTGAATTGGGAACCTCATTGGATATAGAGATGTGAGATTGTAAGCCCAGAGTTTGTAAGCAAGGGTGGTTTCACTTCATGGAGAAGATTGTGGGAAAGAAGAAAGCTGACATCTGTGGAGTGCCCTGGTGACATGGACCTCCTGCTTTAGGTATCTCTAATTAGAATCATACCCTAGCTGCTTATGAGAGCTAAGGAATCCCACTCTTCTAAAGATTCTTTTTGTAGAGAGAGGATTGAGCAATATAAAAGATATTTTTTCTTCCTTCTCTCCTTCTCCCTAAGCCTTTGTTTAGATGTGAGAATCTCATTGAGTATTGAGCATCCTCTAAAATGCAGTGTAGCCTTTATACCTGTATTTCTTTCTCTTTTTCCTCTCAGTATCCTGCATGTCAGGCAGGCAGCTTTATGATTATACCTTTGCCTTGCTTGCCTTTTAAATCTCTCCTAAAACTCCTAGATTCTCCCATTTTTTTGATTCCTATAGCACTATCATTAATATGATACTTCACCATTCACAAGAGGTATGTTTGTAACCCTCACAGACCCCTACCATTGCTAACTTGAAATGTTCTTTTGGGATTTCTTTTCAGCTGCATTTTTGTGCAAGGCATGTGTGCATCTTCTACACAGCCAGCTCTTCAATCGTCACTAAGATTTTGGCTTTCACTCAATTGCTGTTTTTCACAAACACCTTTTAAAACCTCTTTGTAAATTACTACATGCTGTACTAAATTAAAGAAAAATAAAGGTGAATCAGTGAAAACACATATGGCCAGCTAGTTTCATATGTTGCTGTGCTGATGCATCCTTCAGCTAGCCAATAGTATGTACAGCTTCTCTTCAAATATGTGCCTTAAAAATCACCTTTTATTAGAATTATACAAAGCTTTTATGGTTTTGATTCATTTTCCTTGATTTTTTATATGCATTTAGCATTAACTCAAAATTTTATTTTTTGGGAAGAATACATATTTGATTCATCCCCATATCACTTCCAGGTGCTTACTAATTCATTTAATAGCTGAATGAATTTCTTATACATATCAGTTCTTTTTCAAACACCTGTCACAGAAAAGCATTTAATAAAAAATTGTTGAATGAAGAAACAAATTTATGAATATATGAATAGATATAGAATGAATAAATCAACGAGTACAGAATAGATCAATCAACTAAAAGTTTTCAAAGTAGAAATTTTCTGGATACCATAGAATTACAACAGTCTGATCGTCAGTACAACAAATGCTCCATTTATATCTCTCTTGAGCAGGATTTCTCAACCTCAGCACTGATGACATTTTGGGCTGGATAATTTTTTGATGTGGGTGCTGTACTGTGCATGCAGCATGTTTAGCAGGACCCATGGTATCAACCTGCTAGATGCCAGTGGCATCTTTCCCTGTTTATAGCAACAAAAACTGTTTCCAGACATTGCCAAATGTCCCTTGGGGTGGGGGACAAAATAGCCTTCAGTCAAGAACCACTGCTCTCAAGATCCTTTGCCTCCCCCATTTCCTCTCTTCTTTCCAGCTACATGTTTAATAATGTGTAAATCATTTTTAAACGTCTTTTCATTCCTCCACTGACACAGTGGACACTGTTGGATCTCTCAGTTGTCTAATGTGCATTTGCCATTTTCATCTTTGCTTGAGGAACTGTGGGACCTTCTATTTACAACAGACATCACTTGCCTGTCATCAGCATTTTCAGGCTGAATCAAGCTGTCAGGCTTTGTTATGTTGAAGCTGCTGTTGCCAACTCCAGTAAGCAAGGCAACCAAAAAAATGCCTTCTGACTTCCCTAACAAGAAGCCCTGTTTGACAGATTTAATTCAATCAAATAGGTACTGAGGCATTTCATTAATAAATGATGAACTTAACTGTCATTTCTGAGTTACCTTCTTATTCTTCAACTAGAGAAGGGAGTTTGTTTCTTAAATATTGGAACCATTCTTGATGATTGCATCTCATAAAAGAGATAAGCTGGCTGGCCGAGACAATGGGGTAGACAGTTACTTATTGTATTAGTTATCTCTTACTGTGCAACGGATTAGTCCTCAAACTTAGTGGCTTTAAATAACAAGCATGTATTAACTCAGTTTTTTTTTTGGGGGGAGGGGTACAGGAATTCAGGAGCAGCTTTAATAGGAGGTTATGGTTCAGGGTCTCCCGTGAAGTTGTAATTAAGATGCCAACTGGAGCTGCAGTCAGATGATTTGACTGAAGCTGTGCTGAGGAATCCAAGTCATTCCTGTGGCTGTCAGTAGATAGGGTTACTACGTTTTTGGAAACACACACAAAAATAAAACCCAGGATGCCAAGTTAAATTTGAATTTCATATGTAGTATAAACAAACAATAATTTTTTAGTACAAGTTATGCCTCATGCAATATTTGGGACATACTTATTTTAATTATTATCCATTATTTATCTGAAATTTGACTGACATTCTGTTTTTCATTTGGAACCTTATTGGCAACTGATCTTAGAGTTCCTTGCAACGTGGGAGTCTTCAAAGGGCTATTCAAATGTCCACATGGCATGATAACCAGCTTCCCTGAGAACTAGTGATAGATAGGTGGATACTGCATTGTGTTTTATGATCTAGTGTCTGAAGTCCCATATCATTATTTCTATCATATTATATTGGCCATATATAGACCAACCCTGATACAGTTTGAGATGGGATTACACAGGGTATCATCGTTGAGTGCCATCTTAGAGCCTAGCTTCTATATCTATGTTGTGGGATTTGAGGGTTTTTGGCAAAATTTTCCCCACTCTTCAAATATTACCCTTATGTTTCAGGCAGAATTCTAAGATAACCCCTGATGAGTTATGCCCTTGTGTAATTCCCTCCCCTTGAATGTGAGAAGACTTGCTTCTTGCATGTTATATTCTAGCCAATAGAATATGATAAAAGTGATTGGATATCACTCCCTTGATTGAGTTATATTAAATGGCAAAGGTGATAGGATGTCATTTTCATAATTTTGTTACATTATATGAATTCCCATTAGCTGACTAGAGCAAGAGACTCTGCCTTAATGGCCTAGAAGAAGCTGCCATGTTGAGAGGACTATGAGAGGGCCTATGATAAGGAATGTGGGTGGACTCTGAGAGCAGAGAATGAACCTCAATTGACAGCAAGCAAGAAGGCAAGGAACTGAATTTGACGAAGCTTGAGAGAGGACCCTGAGACTCCTGAAAGAAATGCAGACCGGGTAACACCTTGATTATAGCCTTGGGAGACCCAGAAACAGAAGATCCAGACTATCTGTTCCTGGATTTCTGATACATAGAAACTGTGAGAGAATAAATGTGTGCTGTTTCAAGCTGCTGAACTTGTAGTAATTTGTTACGCAGCAATAGATAACTAGTTCACCTTTCTATATTTTGCACTGCATTGGAGCTGATAGTCTACCCTTGGGTGAGTATTATTAATTCTTACTCCCTTCAGATGCCCTCTATTAAAATTTGTGCACTTTCACAATGTGCCTGAAAAAATATATGAAGCCAATTTGTAAAAATTGATTCAACAAGTAGTTGTAATTAAATGTGGAGAGTTGTTAAGATAGGAAAACAACAGGGGACTTTGAGCACACAGCATGATGAGCTAAAATAGTCTAAGAATTCAGGAAAGGGCTTCTGGAAGAAGTGATATTCAAAGTTTAAAAAGCAAGAATTAGCTAGGCAAAAGCAAGATACGGAATATGAAGGCAGAGAATTTTTAAAAGCATAAACTATTGTTGTAGTATTTAAATAAAAGTGCATAAATAAGTGTGTAGCTTGAAAAATTTTTATAAAGCAAACATCTATGCAACTATACTCAGATTGAGAAACCTGCCCCCCAGAACCTCCTCGTGTTTCCATCTAGATGGTAACTTTCCCTCCTGTCCTGATTTGTACCACCATACTTTAGACTATCTTTGTACTTTGTATACTTAGAATAATATAGCATGAGCTCTTCTGTACCTGACTTTTCCACCAAATGTTATATTTGTGAGATTCATTCATGTTGTTGCATGTGGTTATAGTTACTTGTGTTTGTTGGCTATATAGTATTCTTTTTGAAGAAGGTATACATTTATTTGTGTTATTGTGGGTGATATGCATTATTTTCAATTTGGGACTATTTGGTGAACAATAATATATGTTGACTAGATACCTAGGAGTGGAATTGGATCATAGGATCAAGGATTGAACTTTTGAAATCAAGGAGTGGGCCATCTAACACTTATAGAGAATAAAGCAATCTAGAAGTGGCCTATTTTTCCAAGCTTAATTTAGAGCACTCTTTGAACTACAAATTTTCAAAAGAAGCAGTCATCTAAACATCTCAGAATGGTAGACCAGTGCTAGATTACTCAGTGCCCCATGAGCCACATTAGCATTTGGACTTTATTCATTTGAAATGAAATATCAAAATTCATTTAAAGTATATTTTCCTGGTTACATTTTGGAGAATTGAAAGGAGGCAAGCCTGGCACAGAGAGACACATTAACTACTATTTGAGTAGTTGTGAACCACAAAAGATTTGACCTTATAAGGGTTTATTGAGTCTGGTGTTCATGCTTTTTTTTATGAAATAAAGGATCTTGCATTAATCATTGTATTTTCTTGGATGAGCTTGTGGACTTAGTTGCCATTTTTCATAGGAGAAATGTAGAAGTTGGTAGATCTACTGGAATTCTTTGATTGTCTATCATACACACCTATAATAGTGGAGAACTCTGCAAATGCCAGTCCAAGGAAAACAGGAAAAGCATGAAGGCTACTGCGGTCTGAATATGTCCCCCCAAATATATACATAGTATCTTGAAACATAATTGCCATTGTGATAGCATTAAGAAGTGGGGCCTTTAAGAGCTAATTCCATCATAAGAGTAGCATCCTCTTGGATGAGATTAGGAGCCTTGTAAACAGGCTTGAGAAAGTGGGTTCATTTCTTTCCATCTCTTCTGCCATGTGGGGTCAAAATGTTCATGTTTTGCTCTTTTGCCTTTCCACCATGTGAAGATGCAGCAATAACTTATCATCTTGGGAAAAGGAAACAAGCCTTCAGTAGGCACCGAACTGCTGGTACCTTGATCTTGGACTTCTCAGCCTCCCTAACTGTGAGAAAAATAAATTTCTTGTTTTTTTAAATTACCCAGTCTGTGGCTTTTTTTTTTTTTTTTTTTTTTGTAGCAGCACAAATGGACTAACTTAGGAATTGGTAATAAAAAGTTACAGCAATCACCTGAAATTGGTAATGAAAAGCTATAGCAATCACCTGAAAATGTAGAAGTAGCTTGGGAACTGGTTAGTAATGAGTAAAGGCTGGAGCAGTTTTAAAGTGTGTGCTAGGAAAAGCCTAGATTGCTGAAAGGGAGTGTTAAGGGTGATTCTAGTGAGATCTCAGAAGAAATAGAGAACTATAGATAGAGCTTAAATCTTAAAGATTCTTTTTTTTTCCCCCCCCAGTGGTAAGATAGGATTTTATTAGACAGAAAGGAATACAAAAGGAGTAAAAAGCAACAGAGCTCCTGGAAAAGGGGAAGACCCAAGTTGGAAGTCTCCAAATCTTAGAGATTCTTAAGTGCCCATGATTAGAGTATTGGTAGAAATATGGGCAATAAAGGTAATTCTGATGAAGTCTTAGAGAAAAATGAGGATATATCTTATTGGAAAGTGAAAGAAAGGTCATCCTTGTTATAAAGTGGAAAAGAACTTGGCTAAATTGTGTCTTGTGTCCTAGTACCAACTTTTTGTTTCTTTGGTCTTCTGAATAGTTCTTTTGTTCTTTATTTCATTTAGTTCTTTTTTTTGTTTGTTTTTTTGGGTTTTTTTTGCAGTTTTTGACCGAGGCCAAGTTTGAACCTGCTGCCTTCGGTATATGGGGCTGGCACCCTACTTCTTTGAGCCACAGGTGCCATTCTTCATTTAGTTCTGATTTTATTTTAGTTATTTCTTTTCTTCTCCTGGGTTTGGTATTGGATTGTGCTTCCTTTTTCACTTCCTTGAGATGATTCATTAGATTGTTGATTTGTGCTCTTTCAGACTTCTGGATGTGGGCATTTAATGCAATAAATTTCTCTCATAGGACTACTTTTGCAATATCCCCCATGTTTTGATAACTTGTGGCTTCATTGTCATTTTGTTCCAGGAGCCTAATAATTTTTCTCTTTATCTCCTCTTGACCCAGCTATCAAAGGCTGTTTAGTTTCCATGACTTTGTGTGGTGATGTGTGTTTCTGTTGGGATTGAGTTCTACTTTTATTCTGTTGTGGTCTGTGAAAATACAATGTATAATTTCTACTCTTTTAAATTTGTTGATGTTTGTTTTGTGTCCTAGAATGATCTATGAGCTGATGAAAGTAATGTATGTTCAGTAGTAGTAGGGTAAAATGTTCTATAAATGTCTGCTAAGCTCATTTGTTCTAGAGTTATGTTTAAGTCTATCATTTCTTTGTTTAGTTTCTGCTTGCAGTGGTTCTCAACCTTCCTAAGGCTGTGGCACTTTAATACAGTTCCTGTGGGTTGTGACCCACAGGTTGAGAACCACTGGAGAGGATCTGTCCAGTCCTGTCAGTGTGGTGCTGAAGTCCCTGACTATTATGGTGTTGTATGTAATCATATTGTTCAGATCAAGTAGGGTTCATTTTATAAGTCTGGGGGTTTTAAATGTTGGGTGCATATATATTGAGGATTGAAATGTCATCTTTATCATTCCTTTGTGTCCATCTTTGTCTTTCTTTACTTTTGTTGCCTTAAATACAATTGTATCCACAAAAAGATTGCAGACTCCTGCTTTCTTTTGGTTTCTGTTTTTTTTTTTTTTTTTTTTTTTTATTATTGGGGATTCATTGAGGGTACAATAAGTCAAGTTATACTGATTGCATTTGTTAGATAAAGTACCTCTTGCAATCGTGTCTTGCCCCCAGAAGGTGTGGCACACACCAAGGCCTCACCCCCCTCCCTTCTTCCCTCTCTCTGCTTTTCCTCCCTTTTCCCCCCATGACCGTAATTGTTTTTCTGAAATATTGTTTTCCAGTGCTTCACCATGAGTCTTGATTTGTCCTTGGGGGTTAGATGTATTATTTCCTGAAGACATAATATATTTGGCTCCTATGGATGCTGTATCCTCTTCAATAGGGAATTCAAGTCATTCACATTTACTGAGAGAATTTATAAATAGGGTAGAGTTCTGTCTGTCTTGTTTGGTGGAGGGTTATTGGTCCACTGTGAGAGCTAGGCTTTGTCCTTTAGTTTCTGGGTGTCTTTACTTTGCTGGTGGTCCATTGTGATGATCTGTATATAGCACAGGTCTGAGTAATTTCTGAAGAACTGGTCTTAAAGTGACAAAGTTCCTCAGTGTTTGCTTGCCAGTAAAAGATGTGATTTCTTCATTGAATGTAGAACTTAGTTTTGCAGGATACAGCATCCTAAACTGAGATTTGCTTCCTTTGAGTAGATTAAAGGTGGGAGCCTACTATCTTTTGGCTTATAAAGTTTCTTCTGAAAAGTCTGCTGTTATCCTAATAGTTTTGCCCTTGTAGATCAGCTGCCACTTATGCCTGGCTGCTTGCAGAATTTTCTCTTTCATTTTGTTTTTTTTTTTTTCTTTTTTTTTTTTTTTATTGTGGAGAAGGGGCAGGGAAGAAGGCGGGGGAAGAGGTGAGTGACAGGGTCGGGCCAGTGGCATGGTACCACATTGGCTGTATCTAGGTAGAGGCAGTTTCAGGCCGGGCCTTGCTGAGTCGTTGCTACACGGAAGTAGCTCGATGGATCTGCTTC
>CAUYPK010105894.1:0-28031 GCA_963574355.1 Loris lydekkerianus
TAACACAATAACTAAGAAAATCCCAGGAAGGCTATGTTAACCAGTGTGATGAAAATGTGTCAAACGGTCTATAAAACCAGTGTATGGTGCCCCATGATCGCATTAATGTACACAGCTATGATTTAATAAAAAAAAAAAAAAAGAAAGAAAGAAAGAAAAAGAAAGTATTCTTCTTGGGACGGGCATGGTACTCACACCTGTAATTCCAGCACTCTGGGAAGTAGAGGCAAGTAAATACCCTGAGCTCAGGAGTTCGAGACCAGCCTGATCTAAAGCAAAACCCTGTCTCTAAAAAAGCCAGGCACTGTGGTTGTCCCAGCTACTTGGCAGACTGAGGCAAGAGAATCGCTGAAGCCCAAGAGTTTGAGGTTGCTATGAGCTAAAACATAATGGCACTCTACCAAGGGTAACAAAGTGAAACTCTGTCTAAAAAAAATACTCTTTCTATGTACTAATATCCAAATAATCATAGAAAATACTGGTAGAGATGGCCTGAGTTTTCTAGACCAGTTATTTATTTGAAAGTATACTATTACTTAATTCTCCATTTTACTTTATGCTAGCTAAACAGCTCACGTGGGGATTTTTTAAGCAAGCATCTCCTTAATTCCTTTATTTATAAACTTGCTTTTAGCATTCTTGCCTGTTTTAATCTTGGGGCTTTAGGGAAAGAAGGTAGTAACTCTTTACCCTAGCATCTTATCTAACATTGTCAACATTTCACCTTTCAGCAAGTAAAAAGTAAAAACACAGCTGCTAGAGCTGGAGGTTTTTAATTCACTGCTGACCCCTCCTTTTACCTACTCTAATACTTTGAGAGGTGCTGGATGCTGCTTGGTGGCCTCAAGCGGCACAGCAAGCAGTCATAGAGGAAAGGTTACACAACCCCAACAGCACAAGCCACTTCACAAAGTCACCAAGAGAAGGTACTGTGTTGCTTTCTCGTCCTGCAGTTTCTTTCCAAGAGGCGCTGGCATCAAAAAGGAGAGAAGAAGAAACATGGCTTCAGTCCATAAACACTTGGTTCACTTACACGGACTGAGGCTGTGTTAACCACAGAACTAACAGGCCACTGGTACCCAAGAAGTCCTCAAGGTTGCTGGTTTAATAGAGCTGGTTTAATGGTCCTGGAACACTGCAACACCCTTAGTTACATACAATGCAGTCTGTTTGCACATCAGCTCATGCTTTGTCTACTCAGCCAACCTCAGTCCTCTTTTTCTATTCCTTCCCAGTATATCACAAGAGACCATATCCTGGTTGGCCCTGTAAATGTTTGTTGTATTTGTTTTTTTGTTTTTTTTTTACCTAGTGTTTTTTTTCTTTTTTATTAAATCATAGCTGTGTACATTAACGCAACCATGGGGTGCAATGTGCTGGTTTTATATACAATTTGAAATGTTTTCATCAAACTGGTTAACACAGCCTTCATGGCATTTTCTTAGTCATTGTGTTAAGATATTTATATTCTACACCAAATAAATTTCACATGTACCCTTGTAAGATGCACCATAGGTGTGGTCCCACTAATTACTCTCCCTCCACCCATCCTCTCCCCTCTCCTCCTCTTCCTCTCCCCTTTGATTTACAGTTTTTTTGAGTCTGTCTTTTCGTACAGCTGTTTTTAGTTGTTGTCCTAGGTGTTATATTATTACATAGCTTATCAGTGTACTAGTGTGATCATCATACCAGTTGAAGTATAGAAATCTAAATGGCCGGGTGAGGTAGCTCATGCCTGTAATCCTAGCACTCTGGGAGGCCTGGACAAGTGGATTGCTTGAGCTCAGGAGTTCAAGACCAGCCTGAGCAAAGTCAAGATCCCCTGTCTCTACTCAAAATAGAAAAACTGAGGCAAGAGGATCACTTGAGCCCAAGTTGGAAGTTTATAATTGTATAGATGGAAGAGGGGGGAAGGAATAAAAGGAGATATGATTTCTATGTTTGTTGTATTTGCATGTGGCTTTTCTCCTTATAATGAAGCAAAGAAGGGGCCCCACAGTGAGGCCTCCAAGAACGGTTCTCATGCAGCCCAATCTCGAGCTGAGCTCTTAGCTCCCCATCGTCAAACTCCAGCTGTGTTCTTGGCTCAGCAGACTCTGGCTGCTCAAATGTAAACAAGATACAGCCCTCTCCTCCTCCCATCACATCTGTTTTTCCAATGTTTTGTTCTCTGGTACATGTTCCCTGAATTAACCAATTTAACCATTTATTTCTACATGCTAAAGATAAAACATAAAAATCCCCCACCCCAAATTTCTCACCAAGTATGGTCTATACATTTAGAATTTAATGTTTTCCTCTTTGAATGAAATAGATTTTCCTTCTAATCAATATTTTCCAACATTAGTAACTAATTCCAGCAAGCCATCTCAGAACCTCAGCAAGGAAACAGGGGAGGCTGTTCTTCAAAAAATCATTCATAAATAACTTCAAAGAAAAATCCTAAAAATTTTAACTTATCCGATAACTCTGACTGCATACTTATATTGTGGTAGAATGTGTTCTGCTTTTATAGCCTAGAGATCACAAGTATGTACTCATTCACCTCAGGTGGTTATGCCATCTACATTCTGCATGCAGAATATTTGAGGACTGTTTTGTTGATCTGTGGTATTGGGTATCAGAAAAACTATGCACAGACCTTATTTTTGCTCATCAGTCTTCACTAGCATTTGAGTTTGTAATGTGTGACCCAAGACAATTCTTCTTCTTCCAATGTATGGCGGGGGGGGGGGGGGTTGGACACCCCTGAAAGCATTTTCCCAGCTCATTCTGCTCCTATGGACCTGGTACTTTCTTCTTTACCCACTTTGTTATGAACCAATCAATTTCCCTGATTCTCCCCCTGAGAGCATTCTTCCTTCTTCCTTCCCTCCCTCTCAACCTGCCAACACTATTCTCAATAGAACACCTTTACTTCACCTAACTCATACTCTTCTTTCTGCTTAGGAGAGTTCCCTGCACACTACTTAGGATAGGAGGAAGGGCTCTAACAACTGAATGTTACAAGAACTGGGCAAAGGAATGGGAAAGAAATGATGGCACTGTGAGTGACAATGATTGACCTATATAAATTAGGAAAAGGAACAAAAAAGAAAGCCTTTTCACCTTATTTGGTTGGAAATGCTCCCTGGATATCACAATAGATAAAAGCAGGTCTGGTAGGAAAAAAAGTAATAGTTAGACACAGAATAGTCATTAAACATAATGACCCAGGAATCATGTGTGGCCCTTAAACCAATTTAAAAAGGAATACTTCTCTCTAGGGAGAGCAAGGAATTGTATCCAAAGCCTTTCTTTTTAAATGGGACACACGTTGCTATGTGAGGTAATTTTGTACATAGCATGTAATTGGAACCTTTCTCTTTTCCACATTTTAAATTTAATCAAATACTTAATTGTAAAATTTCCCCCTTGTTCACCTTAAAATACAGACAATCCCTAACTGATGATTGTGCAACTTTACAATGGTGTGAAAGTGCTATAATTCAGTAGAAATTGTACTTCGAGTACAAATGCAACCATTCTGTTTTGCATTTTCAATGCAATGCTCAATAAACTACGTGAGATTTTAGACATATTATTATAAATTAGATAAATAAATGTTAGATAATTTTGCCCAACTACAGGCTAGCAGAAGTGTTTCTGAACACATTTCAGGCAGGCTAGGCTATAATATTTAGTAAGTTAAGTGTATTATATGCATTTTCCACATAGGATATTTTCAACTTATGATGAGTTTATCAGAATGTAACCCCACTGTAAATTGAGGAACATCCATATAGAATTACAGGGATTACATATTTTTTCTAATGTACTCAGAGTCAGCCTATATGTATGAATATTTTTTGTAAAGTACAGCTTAAAAAGGCATCAGACCAGTCATTTCCACACAGCCTTTTCTTTTAGAGATTTTAAAAATTAAGCATTTTTTTTTCTTTTTTCTTTATTTTTTTTTTTTTGTAGAGACAGAGTTTCACTTTATCACCCTCCTTAGAGTGCTGTGGCATCACACAGCTCTTCTTTTCAAAATTTCCAGAAGCACTTCAAGATTAATAAAATAAGCCATGAATGTGGTAGGAAATGAAAAGACTATCAAAAAACAAGATGACAGAATGGAAAAAACCATATACCCTGGCATATTTCCCTTCTGCTATATCCGGTAGATACTATCATAATGTGCATGGCCCCGGGAAGGCTGGACAAACCAAGCAATCCCATCCCCTCTGTGTCCACCCCATCCCCACTTTGTACACTTTAGATTCCTGCAAGTAGGAATATGTGTGATGAGAAGGGTGTCTGACATGAATTCCCTCAGAAAAAGAACTGAGCAATTTAGTAATTCAAATAATTAGTATTATTCTATTTTTTATTAAATCATAACTGTATACATTAATGCATTTATGTGGTACACTGTGCTGATTTTATATACAATTTGGAATGCTTACATCAAACTGGTTAACATAGCCTTCACCTCACTTACCTAATGATTGTGTTAAGACATTTATACTGTACTCTTAATAGATTTGACATGTGCCCTTAAGATTCTCTGTTGCTGGAAAGATTGGCCAACCACATTGGGAAACCAGCTTTTGACCTCACCTATGGTATTATTCCATTTTTAAGGAATCTTCCTTAAAAGAATATCTTCCTCTAATGAATAATCAACATAAACCAGCTCCTTAGTATAGTTCCATTATACTACCGTTAAAGTTATAACTTCAGAATGCAACCTCAGTACTGACTCAAATCTAAGCAAGTCTCTCAAGAAAAATACAACTTTATCTTTTCTTGTTATGCAGTTAGATAATTAACTAAAGCAGGTTTGCCAGTGTGGCTGGCCAATCTTTCCAGTGAAGAATCTTATTGCCATCCAAATAATTTCATCTATCAATAGTTTGCTTTTATGTGACCATTTGGATGAGGCAGAAATTAGCAACTGCCACTTATTAAGCCACATAGTTCTGTATCAATACAATTTCGGGATAAAATTTAAGTTTTCTTGACCCTACATTCTATTTGGACTCCACCTGTAATCAAGCCCCTGTGAAGGCTTGTCAGTTTCCTACACGATCTGTCCTTGACAAAGAAAATGAAATTAATTGTTAGCTGATGGGAGTTTCAAAATGCCTAAAAATGTCTTGTTTAGAAAAAAAATTTTCCCATCACTATTGGTTAATAGTTGAGATAGAACATTTATATTTAATGCAGTTAAGACAAACACACAGAGTTTTAAATAACTCAAATATTTTGTTATTGCATCTTTTAATACAAATTCCAAAACTCTATTTCTTCTACACTTAAATCAGAATTTTGTCTGCAGATGCAAATGCCATCAGAGAAGTAAAAATGCCCATGAAATGTAGATGTTTAAAGCAAAAAAGTATCATTTTCAGGACGAGCATTTCTTAAACCACATTCTACTAAACAGTAGGGCTACAAGCTGTGCTATTATAAAAGGACTTGCCAGCCAAATGCATTTAGCTGGGAAACAATGCTGATGAACACGACATAAGTGTTCAAAATATTCACTGCCCCTCCTGTGATACCCCTTCCTGCAAGCAGATGACATATCCTGCTCTGCTACACAAAAAATGGGACCAAGGGACTTGCTTTAGCCAAAACAATGTGATTGGGAATTATATGCGTCTCTTCTTAGCGGAAGCTGTAAGAATCAGCACATGGTTTGACAACTCTCCTTTCCTCTGACACAAGTCCAGCCATGTCCTGGAGGGAGGCTGCCCAGCCAAGGCTCGAGTATAGACAACGTGGCACAAAGACACACATGATCCATGAACAGGAGCAAAAAAATGCATCTTTATTGTTGAAAATTTTGGGGATTCACAACAACCATTTGCCTTTCAGAGACCCTAAGAAGTTCTCAAAGAATCAGATTAAGTGATTCTTTTAACCCATCATTGCTAATAATAATTTGATCACAGACTTCTATCTCACATAAAACCCTGAGAGATGTTCTCAGAGAAAAATTTCAGAAAATGCCAGTGAAAATACTTGCTGCTAATCTCTACTCCACTTTGAAGATTTACTATTAAGTTAACCTGCCATTTCTTTTAGAGTTTTCAAAGTTTTCAAAATCTCTAATAGAATCACAGCCAATCAGGAACCATTTATAATCTTGACTTTAGTCAATTACTAAAATCCCTCCTTAAGGTAATTTAGCTTTCTCCCTACTGTTTCTCATATGTTTCCTTATTTTTAAAGTCACACCAAGTGCTGAAAGCTTCCAAATGAACATTAAAGCAGGTTTACATCCGGAAATATAATTTCCAATGATCAAGGTATTGTAAATTTACTTATTTTAGGGTTTGGGGTAATATATAGAAATAAAAAATGAATAATACAACAGCCTGAATTTAAAAATGGCATTAGAAGCACAAGTAAAGTTACTTATGATTCCAGCTTACATCAGCTTTCACTGAATTTTCAGTTTTAAAAAGCCATTAAAACCCAAAAAAAGGTTTGTTAAATATAGTTGATAATATGAAAAATGTCTCAAAAAAAGCTAGAAACTGTAAGTCATTCATTTGGCTTTGAGAGATTCAGAAATATGTGACTGACACATTTTGCTGTATCTTGTATGAGTGCTATTGTTAAGCTTTTGTCTGGAATAATGAAGCCTCACTGATGCTGGAGGCATCTAAAGTGTCCTCTGCCAGGGATGGGGCAGAGGAAGTGGCAGGGGACTCTCCTGAGGTTTCTCTGCTCAAAGGTTTCCTCCTCCTCTGCCACAGTGAAGGAGGACTCCTTAAAACATGCCATTGGGAAGGCTGGCCTGCTCTGCTTCCCAGATCAGGAGGGCCTCTACCATCAGCCTTTCCACATAATTTGGCATTCATAGGATTTATCTATCTCCTAGAGTCACTAAAGATGTAGCATGTGATAGCTGTCACATTGTCCTTGTTGCTCCATAGGGTTTCTGAGAGGACAGGTGGAAAGATTCAGTTCTAAATGGCCACCACTTTTCTATCAGGTCTTCCTATGAAAGACCTTTCCCCTTTCTGTCATTCTCCTTCTAGAAAGACAATAAAGCCAATTTGAAGTTAAAAAAAAAAAAAAAAAAAAAAAAACTCTGAACACTATGTGAAGCCCACAATATCTCGACATGAAGCCAAGTTAGGCTGTTTGGTCCAAGTACTCACCTTACAGACATTTGAGAATAGCCGAGGAGCCAAGAGTCATTAAGACCAACCTCTTCCTTTCACCATGAGCAGAGTTCAAGAGAGATTATATGGACAAGAACATAGCTAAAACAAGAAAACTCATGGTTCTTTAAATTTATTACAGAGACTCTTCTAAGAAGGAACAGTCACAGTGCTCTTGAGTTACTAAATGGTTTATAAATTTAGTATAAATTTAGCCCATTGTCATGAAGACTCCCCCTGCCCAAAAGTGAATGGCAGCCAAATGGTACTGGGCCCACTTAATAAAATACTGAAAAAAAGTGGTACCTGATAGATGATTGATAGATTGATAGACAGACAGGAGTAAATGATGGAAATGGGTGAGAAAAGATGAAATCAGGGGGTGTTGCTGGGAAAGGGTGCAAAGAAAGGATTCAGCCAACCTAGTAGAGAAATTTTTAATTACAGTTTTGGTTCTGTGCATTCAATCACCAAACAATTCAGGAACTGGGGTTTCCCCATAATTATAGCATCAAAGCAGAATTTTTAATCACATGGTCTCCCTGCTGCTTCCATTGCCACTCCCACTGACGACCTCCCTGCACTCTCTTCCCACCTGCCCTCGGCGTCCTCATCGTCCTATGGTCTCGGGCAACTTCTCAGCCCTTTGCAATGTGCATTAGTGACCTCTGCATTCAAAACAAACCAGTCTGAGGGAAAGGAGACAATTTTCAAAGATCACTTTTTTTTTTATTCTAAAGTACTCTCATTGTTGGACTCTGTGAAAAGCTGCTACAAGAAGCGCCAGTTAGTGATCCATACCTTTGTTCGTTCAAGTGCCACGGTAGTCACTTGAAAGAGTCATAAAGCAGGAAAGATACCTAAGAAGCTCAGAAAAAAAGTATGCTTAAAAACAACTCGTCTATCCATTGGGATATCGCATTTATTTACTGAGTGACCTAGATCTGCATTAAGATGCTTGTTTGATTTGAAACTGGTCATCTTCTGCCACCAAGTGTTAGCACATACTTCCAACCAACCGGGTTTTGCAAAGTTTAAATCACAGAAACACAAGGTCATTCAATGAGAAAAATAAATCCAAAAGGCATGGAGCTAGACCGGTAACAGACAAGCCACATCAAACAACTACATTCTAAGGAAACTGTACAAATAACTTGAATTTTAATTACTATTTCAGAGATATAGTAATTTAATGGCATTTTCAGAGGCTTCATCCACATAGAGAAAAAATTACAAAGCACAGTGATAATAAGAACAGCTTTAAAATTTATAATTCTTCTCAGGATTCTCTTACACAATATACCCACTAGAACTTCATGAAATTAAGAATATGCCAAGCTGGCACACTGTCCAAATGTCTCCTGGTGTTAGAAAAATATATAATTCCTAAGAAAAGCTTTGTTTCCCACAATCAGTCCTTAGCCTCAAGTCAGTTCTCTAACTTGGGAACCAGAATTCCATGCTGTGGTAAAGGATCTTCAACATCACAAAATCTGAGGAAAAGATGCTAAATTTTCAAAATTCTAAACACAACATATAGAACTCTTGGTTACCCCACTGGGATTTTGGTTCCTTCTACTACATGCTACTGCCTACAAGCAAGTGCCTACCAGGGACTTCTGCACCCCACAATGGACACCACTGGAAAATCCTCAAACCAGATCTGTAAAACCTCGGGGGAAGGGAGGAGTTCATTCCCTGCACCACCAGCTATCTTTCTGCATCTTTGATATGAATGAGATGTTTTACCTCCATAAACAGACCAATTACTCCTCCAACTTTTAATCTATTTTTTTAAGTTGACCTGGATTTAAAAAAAAAAAAAGACAATGACTAAATGATGAAAAGAACCTCAGCTGAGGTACTACTACAGAATATCTCATTATACCCCCTACAGACAATAATGAATGGATAATCTATCTTAACTATCTCAGAATTTTCCTATAATAATCCAGAGAACCCATCTACCCTGCACACTCCCCCCCCCCTTTTTTCTTTTTTTTTGCAGTTTTTGGCCAGGGCTGGGTTTGAACCCGCCACCTCCAGCATATGGGGCCAGCACCCTACCCCTTTGAGCCACAGGTGCCACCCCCAGAACACCCCTTTTTATCAACAATCATATCTACTCCAGTAATAGTACCACTAGTATCTTACGAGTAGACCAGGTACTGTACATAAAATTATTTCCAGACTACCTTCTAGTGGGTCAAATAAAACTAAGGAGTGTACTTACTGGTACCAACCTTCAATACAGAGCGTCTTTAATCCCAGCACTCTGGGAGGCTCAGGCAGGTGAATTGCCTGAGCTCATGAGTTCAAGACCAGCCTGAGCAAGAGTGAGACCCCGCCTTTAAAAATAGCCCAGCATTGTGGTGGGTGTCTGTAGTCCTGGCTACTCGGGAGGATGAGGCAAGGGGATCACTTGAGCCCAAGAATTTGAGGTTGCTGTGAGCTATGATGCCACAGCACTCTACCAAGAGCAACAAAATGACACTCTGTCTCAAAAAAAAAAAAACCCAGCATCTTAACAGGAGACATAATTTAGCACTTTTCCAGACACTCTCACTATGCACCACTCCTCCATACCAGAAACTAAAGGAACACAGCCCAAGACAACGGAAACCCTTCAGGTTTTCTGAATCTGGTGGCTTCTCCTCTCTCCTGAATTTCCATGGGTCACCTAACTTGCTGATCACCACCTCTCACTATGCTCAGTTCACCAAGGCCCTATCCTTATCCTTCCTCAAAATCCCAGCAAACCTCCAACCAACCAAGACAGGAATCCTTAGCTGGGTGCAGTGGCTCACACCTGTAATCCTAGCACTCTGGGAGGCCAAGGCGGGTGGATTGCTTGAGCTCAAGAGTTCAAGATCAGCCTGAGCTAGAGCAAGCCCCCATCTTTAAAAATAGCCGGGCATTGTGGTGGACTCCTATAGCTACTTGGGAGGCTGAGGCAAGAGGATCACTTCAACCTAAGAGTTTGGGGTTGCTGTGAGCTGTGATGCCACAGCACTTTACTGCGGGTGACAAAGTGAGACACTGTCTCAAAAAAAAAAAAAAAAAAGTGGGAAACATTACCGTGTAAAAGGGAGGTTACTATATTCCAGGTCACATTAAGGTCAGCTCGATTCACTGATCTGCCAGAAAAATCATGTGCTAAAAAAGAAACTGGGGGAACCTACTTTTTAACCTCAAAATGCATTAAAACACTGCAAGGTGTTTGGTGTACAAGGCAAACCCAAGGAAACTATTTTTATACAGCTTTAATTACAGTGTAGGTTCTATATTTTATTTACCTTTTTTTTTTTTTTTTTTTCTTCCAGTTTTTGGCGGGGGCTAGGTTTGAACCTGCGACCTCCAGCATATGGGACCAGCGCCCTACTGCTTTAAGCCACAGGAGCCGCCCTTTTATTTACTTCTTTATGCTGTTACAGAGTTGGTTTAGTATCTACCTTAACAGTTGCTTAAACCATTGATATGATTCACTGCAAATGACCTAAACATTCTCCTATTGTTAGGGAAGTTATTTCTGGAAAAAAATTTCCCTATTATTGATAATGCTTCAGTAAATATCTTTATGCATAAAGAACTTGCTTTTTAAAATTATTTCTTTAGGACAGCATCAACAAGAAGAATTCAAGGTCATCTTAAATAAATTTTTTGATTTTTTTTTATGTCAGTTGCATAATTCACTGCTCCAAGAACCTTGTCAATGTTATAAGCCATCATTCATAATCTTTTACTTTTTCTTTTTTTTTATTTTCATCATTCATAATTTTTGATAGTTCTTCTACCACAAACTTATCCTAACAAACATTCTCTCACATACTGTGGTTGGGAGTATAAATTGGCATCATTATTTAAAAAGGCAACTTGAAAAGTTAACAGTATACAAAACCTTTTGACCTTAGAATTCTATTTCAAGGAATTGGTTCTTTGACTACTGGCATATCTATCCAAAGAAACATGAACGAGGATGGTCACTGCAGCACTGTTGTGATAGCAAAGAAACAGAACCAACCTCATTATTCATCAAGGGAAGAAGATTTAAATTATGAAAAATCAAAATAATATATAGGGTTTTCTTTCTGTTTTAAAGAAACTCTGTGTGTGTGTGTGTGTGTGTGTGTGTGTGTGTGTGTCTACATTTACAATGCATGGGAAAAGAACTGGCAGGATATATTTCTAGTGGGCCAGGCGCAATGGCTCAGGCCTGTAATCCTAGCACTCTGGGAGGCCAAGGCTGTGGATTGCTAGAACTCAGGAGTTTGAGACCAGCCTGAGCAAGAGACCCGGTCTCTACTAAAAGTAGAAAAACTAGTTGGGTGTAGCGGCACACACCTATAGTTTCAGCTACTCAGGAGGCTGAGGCAAGAGGACAGCTCAAGCCTAAGAGTTTGATGTTGCTGTGAGCGATGATGCCACGGCACTCTTCCTAGGGTGACAGAGTGAGACAGATTCTCACCAAAAAAAGAGAAAAAAAAAAGGATATACTACTAGCAGTTTCCTATGGAGACAAAAATTATATTGGGATGAAATGGCAGGATGGTGATGAGCAAGAAATTGTATCTTTTATTCTATTGGGTTATATTCATATATTTAAATTTTTACAGTGAGCATATTTTTATAATCAACTTTTTAAAATAAAAAGAGTCCAATCTCCTAATAAATGAATAAGGAAAAAACTTACTTTATAGGCTCAGTGCCTGTAGCTCAGAGGCTAGGGCACCGGCCACATACACCAAGGCTAGTGGGTTCCAATCCAGTCCGGGCCTGCCAAACAATGACAACTACAACCAAAAACTATCCAGGCATTGTGGCGGGCACCTGTAGTCCCAACTGCTTGGGAGGCTGAGGGAAGAGAATCACTTGAGCCCAAGAATTGGAGGTTGCTGTGAACTGTGATGCCATGGCACTCTACTTAGGGCAACATAGTGAGACTCTGTCTCAAAGAAAAGAAAAACCTTACTTCATACCTCTCACCCCCTCCCCCCCCTTTAATTCCATTATCAATCTAGGTACAGAAAGTTAGCAATGCATTCATCACTGTCTTAATAGCCACTCACTTGAAAATAGTTACACCCACAATAAAAACACAGAAAAAAATTAGTGCTGAGAAAGGAAAACAGATAGCTGGAAATGTAGAAAAGTTAAGAAGAAAAGAGACTGAGGAGTCATATATTTTCAATCTACATTCCAAACCAAAAGTTATAATAAAGTAAATAAATGAAATCACTTCTATGTATGTTGCCTTTTCAACTGGTTTTAAGTTTTACAGTGAATTTGCTGCCTAAAGAAACTGCTGAGTATTTATTTAAGCCCACAGGTCTCGGTGTATCACCTCTGTAGACCACCTGGATCAGAATCATGAATGGCACTTAGTGAATGGCAGAAGCCCAGGTCCCATGTCCACCAGCGGCCCTAAGGACAGAGGCTGGAAATCTGCAGCTTCAACAAGCACCCAGCTGACTTACGAATCCCACGATCTAAGACAGGGGTCCTCAAACTTTTTAAACAGGGGGCCAGTTCACTGTCCCTCAGACTGTTGGAGGCCCAGACTATAGTTAAAAAAGAAACAAACAAACAACAACAACAAACTATGAACAAATTTCTATGCACACTGCACATTATCTTATTTTGAAGTAAAAAAAAAAAAAAAAAATGGGAACAAATACAATATTTAAAATGAAGTACAAGTAAAGTTAAATCAACAAACTTACCAGTATTTCAATGGGAACTATAGGCCTGCTTTTAGCTAATGAGATGGTCAATGTCTGGTTCCATATTTGTCAATACTAGTTGTAACAAGTGATGCAAGTGTGCATCAGTTAGTCTAGATCTGGTTGGCAATTTCAGACGTTTCATTCTGGAAAAAGTCTGTTCACAGATATAAATACTGCCAAAGATGGTTGCCATTTTGAGTGCATGGTACCTGAGATTAGGGTATGTCTCAGAGGGGACAGATGCATAGAAATTAGGAAGGCTGCTTGACTTGAATGCATCTTTCAGAGAGTCACAATTCTGCAGTTCAGCCAGTTCCATTTGGTAAATAGTATCCACATTTTTAATGTCAATAGAAAATGGGTTATGGAAAAGCTGTATGTCCTGTTCATGGAGATGAAGCTCTTTAAATCTAAATTGGAACTCCTTTTGCAACTTTTCCAGGAATCCACACATGTTTTGTTTTGGAATGCAACCAATGGTTTTTCCACTAACAGATTATGAGTTGTGGGTAGATGGCAGAAATTTTCCTCCTTCACTTGTTTGATGAGGAGGCCTAATTTTACTTCAAGTGCTTTCGCATGTGATTGCATATCACAGATAAGTTTCCCCTTTCCTTGAAGTTGCACATTGAAACTGTTGAGTAGCTCTGTTACATTTGTCAGAAAGGCAAGATGCCATTTCCATTCCGCATCATTGAGCTCTGGTACTTCGTTTTTTGAAAGCAGAAAAGCTGTGATCTGTGGAGGTAAGTCATAGAATGTTTCAAAACTCTCCCTTGACTCAGCCAATGGACTACTGTGTGATACAGAACATCTTCATAGGCAACATTTAGCTCAGAGAGAAATTCCTGAAATTGTCTGTGGTTCAGTGCATTAGATCTAATGAAGTTAACACAAGATACCACAATTTTAGTTATAGAGTCCCACTTCAGTGATTTACTACATAGCGCTTGTTAGTGGATGAGGCAGTGTATGGCTATTGGATGAGAATGGTTATATTTGTCATCTCTTGGTTAATGCGAGCAATTACTCCTTTCTTAGACCCCACCATGCTAGGAGTACCATCAGTTGTCACACTGGCTAGTTTAGCCCAGTCCAGCTCCAAACCATTCACAGCTTGGCAAACCTTTTCATAGATACCCTGTCCTGTAGTTGTTCCTTTGACCCTTTGCAGTGCAGCAAGCTCTCCTGTGACCTTGAAATAGTCATTCGTCACACGAGTAAAAATTAGAAGTTGTGCAGAATCATGAACATCATTACTTTCGTCGAGTGCCAAGGAAAAATAGGAAAAGTTTTTTGTGGAGTTTTGCAAATGCTGATGCAAATTGTCTCCCACTTCTTCAATCCTTCGTGCAATTGTAGGTCCTGAAAGCTAAATAAATTGGCCTTCTCTGGACACATCTCTTTGGCAACAGAAAGAAGGCATTCTTGAACAAATTCTCCCTCCACTAATTGTCTGCCAGTGCATGCTATTAGCTTAGCAACTTCAAAACTTGCTCGCAGTGATACAATATTTAGCTGTTTCTACCTCACAAAAGTATTTTGCTGAGTTGTCAATGTATTTTTCAGTTTTAATATTTTATCTTTTCTCACTTCTCTGACCAAACAATCATATTTATCTTTATGTTGAGTTTGATAGTGTTGACGCAAATTGCATTCTTTGAACACAGACACTATCTTCTGGCATATCAAACACATCGCTCTTTCTTTGTACTACATGAAAGTGCAATCATAAGTCCATTGTTTTTTAATATCCTACACTCTGACTCAATTTTTCTCTTTCTTGATATCATTGTTTCCTAGGGATTCCAAATTGCTATTAGTAATATATATGTGTGTGTGTGTGTGTGTGTGTAGCTACAAAAACAATATACCAGCAGTAACTTTGCCCACACAGAGAAATATAGACTGCACTGCCCATCAATGCATTCTGATCAGTGTCCATCAATGCAGCCTTGCCAGTCCACATCATTTCAGCCTCACCAGTGCCCATATTGGTGGAAGTTCACTTTTACCTCAGGCTCACACTGGTGTGGTGCAGGAACCAGCACTATTACAGAGCCGGTTCCTGCACCACCTTGCCAGTTCACACTACCCTGTGCGAGCTGCACTGAGATCTGTGAACTCGCACAGGAGTCTGATCACATATGGCTGAACTCGCACTGCTCAGAGATAGCAACAGTGTGAACCGGGGCTTACACAGCACAAAACATACAACATCATACACAACTAAATAGCAATCAGAATATAAATGCAGGGGAGTCGGAGAGTTTGGCTCACATTCCACACGTGCACGCTGCGAGCCCGGGATGAGTCGGCTGCTAAGCAGGACAGGCAGTGGCAGCACAAACACCCGGTGGGCCGGATATATTCCTCAGCGGGCCGCATGTGGCCCGCAGGCCGTAGTTTGAGGACCCCTGATCTAAGACCTATTTCCTTAAGCTTTCAGAACACTTGACAATCACAGTAGTGATTAGGATAGAGTCATTCCATTAATTAAAGGAAAAAAAAATGTTATCTGGCTTTCTGGAAGATGATAAGATCATAATTTAGTTTCTAACAATTAAGCATTATAATCTAAACAAAATACAATCTTTTTTAGATTTTATATAGATTTTTATGACTATTTCTATTTTGACAACCACTCTGTGCCCAACACACAGTAGGCACTCAACAGCTATTTGCCAAGTTAACATGATTTAGATCAGAAAGCTCCTCACACACAGAAATGACTCTGGGTGAAATGGAGCTGGCCAGTGGGAGGAAAGACTAGAATTAGATGAGATGAGCTCGCAGGGGCAGTGACCAGGCTCTGTAACTGAGCACACTGCCATCTCACTGATGTGACTTAACCTTTCTAAGTCTCTTCTCCCTTTGCTAAACAGTGATAGAGTTGACTCTGTGAGATTAACTGCCAAGAAACCATTTACATATAGCGTGAAATGTTGAAATATAGATTCCTGCAGACATTCTTTAAATAAATGTTCTTAGGTGCTCTCATGCCAAAGTTAATATTGCAAAGACAAAGAAACATTTTGAAATGGGGATATTACCTTCACCACTGATTTGTCATTCTGTGATTAAGTTTGAAATCACTTGGAAGAGGACAATCCATTTGAAAGCAAAACAAGAAAGATAACCAGCAAAGAAGGAAACCGTCAGTCTACAAGTTTTATAAGTTTTTATCACTGCAGATTTTAAAAATCTAATCATTTATACTACTTATTTTTACCTAACATATTCTGGAA
Organism: Loris lydekkerianus; assembly: GCA_963574355.1. Taxonomy (NCBI): domain Eukaryota; kingdom Metazoa; phylum Chordata; class Mammalia; order Primates; family Lorisidae; genus Loris; species Loris lydekkerianus. The sequence continues at coordinate 16,135 of CAUYPK010105894.1, forward strand.
TAGTACCTAATATAGACATTAGTAAGGTTGTGGTATTGTTACCAAAAAAACCATGCAAGATATAGTTTTGAGGAGATCTTTAGCAATAGTTTGTAGAAAATCCACAACCATAGGATGACAAATCACCCAAAGCTATGTTTTAAAGGACCAAAAAAGGCTTTCCAAGGACACAGGCATTAAATTCAAAATGTGCCACACTTAGAAAAAAAGTTCTACTTACTAATAAACATGACCTTCGTTTATAGAGCTGCAAATCAGTCTAAACTGCAGCAAAGGGTCAGGAAGAACAGGGAGTGGATATTAACCTTGTGTGCCCATCTCCAAAAGTCTGGTTTATCAGATCAGGCCATCAGATGTCTTAATTTGCATGAGGAAACCCCTAGGCTGAAATGGGAAAAACAATGAAGGGTACCCTTAGGATTTTAGGAGAAATGCTCCCAAATTCAGCAGTAAGTTAAAAGCTGTTGGTTGCAATATCCAAAGGAGGACGGAGTGTCCTGACTCTGAGACAGGTGAAGTCTAAAGCCCTGCTCTTGGCTGGGTCACTGTTGACCACCCTTAGGGAAAAGTACTTTTAAGCCTATCTCGGAGAGGGAGGTCCCCAGTGCCCAGCACACCTGCTCAGCCCTCCAGGGAGGCAAGTGCCGGAAGAGCAAGGAGGTCTTTTGGAAACCTTGAAAGAGCTACATAAATGGGGGTAAAAAGCTCTGCCCACTTTGAAGAAGCCAGTTGCAGTGAGTAGCAGCAGTGTACACAGGCCAGCGGAGGAAGCTCTGAGAGCAAGAGGATGCAGATAACTATAGCCAAAGAAAGCAGCAGAAGTGAACTGAGGTATTGCCTCGGCTCCTGGAGGAGTGGGGCAGATGCAGCAGAGGAGGAGGAGAAACTGACGATGGTCAGAGGACGCCACTAATAGGCACGGGGGCAAAGGAGGACACAGCTGAAACAGCCTCCATGGAGGTCTGCTAGCATCCTCAGCACCTTGAGAGTTGGAACCACCCGGATTCGGAATCCCAGGAGCGACAGGGGTAGGGCGTCAAAGACCAAGACAAATATCACTGAAGCCCCGACCCAGTTTGAGGCTGAGGAGGTCTGGTGAAACAGGCCTCCAGCAGAACATGCACTCACATTCCTACGGAGCCATGGTGCTTTGGACAATTTCATGAAGGTCAAATGAGGTTTAAAACTTCTGCTTTCTCCTGCCAGGATGCCTTTTTCTTGAAATGTCCTTTTTGCAATCTCTGAAGGAAATAAAGAGAAACATAAAAAGGCTACGGTAACACATAATTCTCTTTAACTGTAGAAATGTCAATTCACAAACAACTATTTTATAAAGATTACTGTATAAACATGAGATATTTTTTGAGATATTTTTTAAAAAGAAAATAAAGATCCACAATGTGTATAGTAATACATACCTTGATGGTTAAATCTCTCATGATTTCAAATGGGGCAAAGCACACAAAAGCAATAATTTGAAAAGGAAACATCTAATAAATAAAATAACTGGCTGATACGATGCTGACTTTCACTGATCATCCCATTGGTTTCCGTGTATATAAAAAAGAACTACTGTATCTGTAACCCTTCATATCTAAAACTTCTGCTTCCAAGATGAAGGAATAGGAAACCTCTGTGAGAAATTAGAAACAAGGTGAGCTCTTCAATTGCCCCAGCCTACATCCTTGAGTGTCCAGGCCCCTGTGCAAGGAATAGAAACCCTAATAGAGCCCAGCCATCTCTGTGGGTTGAGGAAAAAGAGCTAAGAGGCTAAAGCAACTAAAGCTCATAGGACAGAACACTTGAGAAGTGAGACGTGCACTGAGCAAAAACTCCAGAGACCTGCACAGGGTCTCCCAAGAAGAGTCACTGAGTACTGATCAGTGCATCTGTGTAAGAATATTACCTGAGGCTGAAGAAAAACACATTCAGAAGGATTAGAGGCACCAGGGCGCGGTGGCTCACACCTATAATCCTAGCATTCGGGAAGGCCGGGGTGGGTGGATTATCTGAATTCAGGAATTCGAGACTAGCCTGAGTAAGAGCAAGACCTTGTCTCTAAAAAATAGCCGAGTGTTGTGGCAGGTACCTATAGTCCCAGCGACTCAGGAGACTGAGGCCAGAGGGTCACTTGAACCCAAGAGTTTGAGGTTGCTGTGAGCTATTATGCCATAGCACTCCACTGAAAATGGTAAGGTGAGACTTTGTCTGAAAAGTAAATAAATAAATAAATAAAAATTGTTTTTAATGCAATACTGGAGTCATAAGTATGCTTTAGTTTTAACCATCAATTCTGTTACAGTCTAGAATTTACTAATAATGTACACTAATTATATCCAGAATACTTGGATGAAAATAAAATCCAGTTTATCTCCATCCTGCCTGAATATTTCTGTTTTCTGTTTTCCTGTATGGGAACTTAAAATGAAACAGATGCCTGAAAGAACAAACAAAGATACCATATTATCTTTTCTAAAAAAATGAAGGGTTTTGCAGTAATGACTGGTCCATATGAAATCCATGTGGAAATAATAAAACAACATGAATATAATTAACAGAGACTATGAGAGCTTCAAAAAGGAAACACCTGTATAAAGGAAAAAATACATGGATGCATTTTATTTCCTAATGATATCATTGTAAGTGCTATTGGTGATATATCTGGTGTAGGTGGCCAGGGTGCTGGGCTGCCTACAGGATGAAGACCAGGGGAGAGAATGGACATTTACACAGCAGGAGCACTGGCACAGCCCAGCATCAGTCCTCTCCATCCCCCAGCATGCCTGAAGCACATGCCCCGCACCTACCAGGTATTCAACAGAACTTGCTAAATTTGAATGAGCATCACCCATTTACTAGGTGCCCTATATATGCTCCATCATCTGCTCTTCAAAAGAACCCTAAGAAGTAAGTTCTTATTATCCCCATTCTGAAAAATTAAGAAATGTATAAAAGCTATCCATGTACCAAAAACATTTGTAACCTCCTTAATATTTTGAAATGTAATAAAAAAAATTAAGAAATTGAGACTCTGAAATGTTAGTGGATTACTCAATATCCCCTGCGAGGTGGTGGTGAGGATAGAATGTGAAACCAAATCTAACTAACCACAACCTCGTGCTGCCCCTACGCAAAGAATCTAAAATCTTCTTTCCCCCTTCTAAAAAATGTTTCCAAGCAAAAACTAATGGTGGTTGGGTTACTTTAAGACTTGTACAGCAGGTATGAATTCCATTCAACAAACTCAGGTTTGATCATGAATTTTCTCAGCAAATAATTATTAAGAACCAAAGACATGGCAACCAGCAGGCCAAATCCCCTGCCCTGTGGGGCTTCCATATGTGTTGGGTGCCACAAACAAACACATATAGTAATAAGGTGAGATTTTGATAAGTGGGATGAAGACAAATGAAGCAGGTAAGAGTATACAGAGTGCTGTGATAGAAATAAGGTCGCCACTTAGATAATCTGGGAATCCCACTCTGAAGGCTGACATTTGAGCAGACACTGCATGAAGTGGACAGGGAACCACGTGTGTGTCTCTGAAAAGGGTATTCCTGATGGAAGGAACAACTCCTGAAGTGAAAGCCCGGTTAGTAGTGTAAATGATAAAGGAAAGGACAGGGTAACTGGAACAGAGCAGGGATTTAGCAAAGAGACAGAAAATGAGGTTAAAGAAGATGACCTGCTGGGACCTGGTAAAATCCGTGAATTCGGCCTGGTGTGATGGCTCACACCTGTAATCCTAGCACTCTGGAGCCTGAGGGGGAAGGATCATTTGTGATCAGGGGTTCAAGACCAGACTGAGCAAAGGCAAAACTCTATCACTACCAAATATAGAAAAATTAACCAGGCGTGGTGGCGCATGCCTGTAATCCCAGCTACTCGAGAGGCTGAGGGAGGAGGATTGCTTGAGCCAGGAGTCTGGGGTTGCTGTTGAACTATGAGGACATCAAGGCATAGGTTTAGCCAGCCCCACCCCGTTTTACTTCCCACACTCAGTGGTAGAACAAGGAACAGGACCCTTGGAAGCTCCAAGATCCTGTACATCACCAGGGACAGTGGAGCACTTCACTTCTTCTGATTAACAAAAATCACTCACAAATATCCCCTGCCACCACCCCCCAGCTCTCTCGGTCTTGCAAGAACCACCTTGTAGGCTGGGACACCAACCTGCACAGCCCATTGTATTTGCTGACAAAATAGTACAGCTCAGCCAGCTCTTGCCCTCCAACACCACCTACTGGCCTCACAGGTGAACTGCACAATGCAATACAATTCCTGCTGACTTGCTTCTGGAGACCAGACATGCTTCTGGAAACCACCATCTCCCACCTGGACAAGAGGCAGTGCACCTGCTCACGTACCCAGTACACAGCTAGTACAACTACAAGTATAATAGCTACCAGAAGCAGGAACCAGACATGTTTCTGGAGACCACCATCTCCTGCCTGGACAATAGGCAGTGTGCCTGCTCACGTGCCTAGTACACAGCTAGTACAACTACAAATAGCTACCAGCAGCAGAAATCAGACATGCTTCTGGAGACCACCATCTCCCACCTGGACAAGAGGCAGTGTGCCTGCTCACGTGCCCAGTACATAGCTAGTACAACTACAAATAGCTAATATCTCAGAAAACCACCATACTAAAACTATATATAAAATAGGAATTCAGATGTTTTGCCCCCTGAAAGCACCCAATGTAAAGCCAAAGGGCCCTACCAAACATATGCTGCAGTCACACACTCAAGAGAAGATTAAAAATCCCACCCAAATGAAAGTAAGTTTGAAAATAAGAAGTGACAGAATCTCCAGATAAGATGGAATCAGCATGAGCACTCTGGCAATATGAAAAAACAGAATATAAAACCCCTGATAAGCATCATATCCCCTCCCTAGCTATGTATCCATAAAAATTATGAAATGATGAATAATGAATTCAAAATGTAGGTTCTATGGAAGTTCAATGAGAGCCAAGAGAAAGACGAAAGCCAGCACAAATCAGAAAAAAAGATTCAAGATATAAATAAAAAATTTACTAAAGATATTTTTTTTAAAAATCAAACAGAACTTCTGGAAATGGAAAACTCATGGAGCAAATTACAAAGTGCAGTTGAAGCACTAACAACAGAATAGGCCAAGCAGATGAAAGAATTTCAGAGCTTGAAGAAATCAGCTTTCAAATCATCCCGGTCAGACAAAAATAAAGGAAAAAGAATTGCAAAAAACAAAGGCTTTAAGAAATAAGGGATTATGTAAAGTGCCCAAATGACTGTATTGGTCTGCCACTGGTAGGTCAATCAGAAACAAGAAGACAGGACAAATGGAACAGCCAAAAGAGTTTAACCTGAGGCCTTGACGAGTTTAACAAGGAATAAAACCATGCTGGCCTGAAAGAGGCCAGAAGCTCCAGCAAGGTTCTATAGCATAAGCAGTGGTGCAAAAACATGAAATGGAAAGAATAGGAGGTTAGGATGCTAGACAGCAATATCCAAGTTTAAGATCTCAGAAACTGGCTAGTTCTGGCATATGAAAAGTCAAAGGTTTTATGAAGCTTATGAATGGCAGGAGGGGCACATGGGTTTGGGGTGCCTAAGTTAAAGAAGTCAAGGAATGTTAAGAAAATCAATAGCTGTGAAGGTGGCAGTGAGGATGGGAGATTTATTATTAATAATAATACCTACCATCCATTTAATTATATTATAAAGGTGCTAAGCACTTCATATGTATTATCTCACTTTATTTTCAGAAGAGTTGCTAGCATCCCCATCATACAAATAAAGAAACTGAAGGATTGAGTGATGAAGTAAACTGCTTAAAGCTGCTCAGCTGGCACCAGGCTGCTTAGTGAATTCTGAGTCACTGGAAATCTCACTCTCAGCCAGGGTGGCTGATGCTGCCAAAGCAAGAAAGGATCACAAGGTGAGTTAAGAAACATCTTCAAACAGTGAGAGCAAACATTGAGCAAAAAGTATGGGAAGAGGGTAACGGAACCAGATAGCATGAACCGCCACCAAGGAAAGGCCTCAATCAGGGAGCTGAACAGGGACAAAGGAACAGAACTAAGAAAATGTGGATGACACCTCTGGGCACAGGGTATGAGGGATGGGGTGAAATGAGCAGCCTTCCAAAGAGGAAGCTGGTAGCTCAGATAAAAGCCAAGTTTCAGCTAAGGCAAGAAGGTAAGGGGGTGTTCTTAGAAAGCGTTTAGGGAGTCCAGCTGCTAATTTATACTGGAACAGACCAGCACAGTGACTAAGAGCACAGAATCCTGAGTCAGACTGGATTTACATCTGGCTCTATCATGTACTAACAAATCGCTTAACTGCTTTGTGCCTCAGTTTCCCTGTTAAATAGAGGTGAAGATGATAGTCCTCCTATGGTTAGGATGCTGATTGTCCCCACTGACACTCATGCTGAAATGTGATCCCCATTGTGGTGGTGGGAGGTGTCAAGGTCATAGAGGTAGATCCCTCATATATAGATCAATGCCCTCCCTTGGGTGTGAGTTTTTGTCCTCCTGGGACTGGCAAAGTTACCAGACGTGGAATAAAAGTAAATTTCAGTTTCCTAGACTCTGTTGCTTCCTCTCACTATGTGATCTCTTTGGCTCACGTTTTCTACTCCTCCAGCACATGGCCTCACCAGAAGCTGATGAGAAGATGGCCTTGAACTTCCCAGCCTGAAGATTCATGAGCTCAGTAAATGTCTTTCGTCATGAATCATCCAGCCTTGGGTATTCTATTACAGCAATACAAAACAGACAAAGGCAGGCCCCTACCTCACAGGCTTATTAAGACTAAATGAATATGTGTAAGATGATTAGAATAATGCCTGGCTCAAAGTAAGTCCACTTAGAAAGTGTTTGATTGAAAATCAAATAAATAGGTTCGGCACCTGTAGCTCAAGTGGCTAAGGTGCCAGCCACATACACCAGAGCTGGCGGGTTCGAATCCAGCCCGAGCCTGCCAAACAACAATGACAACTACAACCAAAAAATAGCCGGGTGTTGTGGCAGGCACCTGTGGTCCCAGCTACTTGGGAGGCTGAGGCAAGAGAATCACTTGAGCCCAGGAGTTGGAGGTTGCTGTGAGCTGTGACGCCACGACACTCTACCCAGGGCAACAGCTTGAGGCTCTGTCTCAAAAAAAAAGAAAGAAAGAAAAGAAAAGAAAATCAAATAAATAAAAAGGGGGATAATGAAAAGGGTTAAATGATGAAAAGGGAGAGGTGAGAAAGGAAAGAGAATGGAGGCGGTGTGCTTGGAGGGGCGGAGGGATGAAACTGAGGCTCTGAAGGTCCTCAGTGGTGCAGGACTGTGAACACTGACATCCTGTTGGGAGAAGTAGGTAGGTTCTGCTTAGTTCTAAATGAAGTGTGGCTAAGTTGTTTTGAGGTTTCTGAAGAAAGCCCAGGCTAAGCCGTTAGGAGAAGGATCATGAAGCTATTGGGACACCCATCAGGCTTCAGTGGTTAGAAGTCCAAGGTTCATGTAGTAACAGAGCACCCTACAAGGGCCCCAAGATACCAAAAAATTCCCCACAAGGAGCAAAAAACACAGGGTGTATTCTCCTCACCATTGGGAGGAAATAACTGTCAAAATAAGAGAAAGCAAAAAGTTCAAATGACCATCCTAAAAACACTTCATTTTTTCTTTTATGAGATAAATGTACTTAAAATCTTGTACCTTTCCAAAGGTACCTTTCTCATTTTTAAAAAATATTTGCAAGAACTATTATAATTCTAGTAGGCTAAATTTTCAGCAATCTCTCAATCTAATAACCTTCTTAACCAAAAATTACATTCAGCTGAAGAAATGAATGAAATCACATTCCCATTTCTATGCAAAAAGCTTTTCAGTGCAATTTCATCACTGCAAAATGTGAGGACATGCTATATAAATGCATAATTTTCAATATCGTCTTAACTCTGTGAGCTACTGGATAAGTCTAGGAAAGGAGAAAGTCCTGATTTATTCTGGAGAATCATGATCGCTTAGGGTTAAAGTGGGAAGCTGAGACTCGGCCTCTGACGTCACACACCTTACCTGCTCCCCTAAGTGCTACCACCACAAATCCACATGTAGCAGGGTACAGATACAGTCTGGTCTCTTCAGCCAAAAACACATACCAAAACTAAAGGTGAGTTAGCAGCATAATTCAAGTTTTGGTGGTACAGGGAAAGAGAAATACCTGTCTTTCACCTATCCTATGTTCATGTCTGAGAACTCAATAACAAAGACAGATTAATAAGAGAAAAGCATATAATTTAGTTAAGATAAGCTTTCTGTGATACAGGAACCTTCGACAGGAAATGAAGATCGAAAGAAACACGTAACCTGTATATTTTTAGTGCTAGGTTTGATAAAGAAGTGGATAGCTGTGGATAGCTACGGACAACTGAATAAAAAGGTATTACCTACAAGCCAACCAGGCAGATGTAGCAAGGCCTGTTTGTTCAGATTCTTCTCTGCCTCCCTGTGTCTTCAGAGATAAGGGTGTCCCTTTCCTACCAGTATAGGGAGGGCAGCCCTCCAATGTGGGTCTTGTGACCAGCTGGGGGGAGAGGGGAGAAGTCAGAAAGTGACCTTCCTGCTCCTGTTTTCTCAAATTCTTTCAGCTTAAACTATTTGGGGGTTGCATGTTTGAGCCCCATCAATGATAAAAGTTCATCAATTCAAACTCTACTAGTTCAAAATGTACAATAGTAAATGTTTAATTTTACACATTAAAAATTCTTTATCCTGAAAATTTTCAGTAAGAACCCAGCCCTAGCCAAACACTGCAAAAAAAAAAAAAAAATATATATATATATATATATATAAAACAATAGTGTCTAAAATTCATTTATTTCATAATAAGTATGCAATACTCCAAGTTTTTTTTAAACTTATAAATATAAAAACTCTCAATGAGGTTCAGCACCTGCAGCTCAGCGGCTAGGGCACCAGCCACATACACTAGAGCTGGAGGGTTCAAACACAGCCTAGGCCTGCCAAACAATAACAACTACAACCAAAAAATAGCTGAGAACTGTGGCAGGTCCCTGTAGTCCCAGCCTCTCAGGAGGCTGGGGCAAGAGAATCGCTTAAGCCCAGGAGTTGGAGGTTGCTGTGAGCTATCACACCATGGTATTCTATCCAGGGAAGCATATTAAGACTCTGGTCTCAAAAAAAAAAAAAAAAAACAACTCTCAATGAAAATTATGTAACGCTAACGCTACAGATGACTCTAGAACACAGGTTTAAACTTGCCGCCTATACATTGATTTTTTTTTTCAATAAAAGTTACACCCAGGCTCAGCATCTGCAGCTCAGTGAGTAGGGTGCCAGTCACATATACCGAGGCTGGCAGGTTCGAGCCTGGCCCAGGCCTGCTAAACAACAATGACAACTACAACCAAAAAACAGCCGGGCATTGTGGTGGGTGCCTGTAGTCCCAGCTACTTGGGAAGGCTGAGACAGGAGAATTGCTTACGCCTAAGAGTTTGAGGTTGCTGTGAGCTGTGATAACATAGCACTCTACTGAGGGCGACATAGTGAGATTCTGTCTCAAAAAAAAAAAAAAAGTTACACCCAATGTGCCTGCCCTTCTGCCTCGCTTTTTCCCTCCTCCTCTTCTGCCTCTGTCACCCCTGAAACAACAAGACCAACCCCTCCCCTTCCTCAGCCAATGCAACATGAAAATAACGAGGATGAAGACCTTTATTGTGATGAAATTCCACTTAATGAATAGTAAATGTTTTCTGTTCCTTATAAATTTCTTAACATTTTCTTTTCTCTAGCTTACTTGATTATAAGACTACAGTATATAATAAGTATAACATATAAAATATATGTTTTGATCTACTGTTTATGTTATCAGTAAGGCTTCAGGTCAACAGTAGGGTACTAGTACCTAAGTTTGGGGGAGTGAAAAGTTACACGCAAAATATTTCACTGAGGGTAGGAGGATGAATCCCCAATCCCCATGTTGTTCCAAGACAACTGTACTTTCTTTCTTCACAAATTCTCCTGCCTTCCATTCAGTTAGACTAGCTCTGCCTCCATTGTTTTGAACAAACAAAATTTTAATACTCCTGTGTAATTACATATGTAGTTTATAAACTTCTAAGAAATGCAGTGACTAGGCGATAAAATATATTCTCTTTAAAGATATAACATTTGACCAAGTAGTTTCTAAAATATAACACAAAAATAAACATCATTTTATTGATACTGTTGGACTAAAGTAGTACTAATCCTGATGTGTTATTTTAAAAATAAATCTAAAGACGTAAAATAACGACCAAAACCCCATGTGTTAGGGGGGCCTACTGCAGCCACCCACGAACCATTTTCCCCTCCTCTTCCCCCTCTCCTCCTAAGACAAAGACACAAAGGATCTTTGTACTACCCAGGCAGGTTACCCTCCCCTTTCAATAAACCTGGTCTGAACATCTCCTCTGTTTCTGGCACCGTTTACACCTTTCACCAGGTATTGAACATTCTGACTATCTGAACACTATGTAAATAGAGGCTCCAACTAAACATCACGCAGTAAATCCTCAATAACTAATAAATACATGTTGCCTCAGTGAGTAGATAAATAAATGAAAGTTTTCCGTATATATTCCAATACTTAGTTTTCCAACCAGGCGCAGTGGCTCATGCCTGTAATCCTAGCACTCTGGGAGGCTGAGGTGGGTGGGTCACTTGAGCTCAGGAGTTGAAGATCAGCCTAAGCAAGATCGAAACCCTGTTTCTACTAAAAATAGAAAAAGTAGCTGGGCCTTGTGGTGGGTACCTATAATCCCAGCTACTCAGAAGGCTCAGGCAAGAGATCGCTTGAGCCCAAGAGTTTGAGGTTGCTGTCAAATATGATATCAGAACATAATACTCAGGGCTACAGAGTGAGAATGTCTTAATAAAAAAGAAAAAAAAAAGTTTCTTATAACAATACATAAAAATTATAATCAAAATCATCAGTATAATATACACATAAAAGATTAAAAATAAGTATAACAGTGATGGCATGAGTAAAAAAGAATACTGTCCTCCCTCCATTTTTCATTTTTTGTAATGATTTTTTTGAAATTTACAGAAAAACATAAATATTTGTAAGCTATAATACCTAATGCCTTAGGAATCAAGAAAGGAATTATAGGGGCAGTGGCCTTTGCTAAAATGACAAATCAACATCCTTGGGCCCGTATTCATATTAAAGCTGGTAAGATTCCACAATCCTCAGCAGACAATGGACCATTCATCAATACTGGAAAATGCCTTTGTGACAATATTCTCAAAGAATGGATGGAATTCTCAATGTTGCAAACACTCAGTGAATAATTTAAAAGAATAAATGAATGAATGGTTGGAAACATTTCTTGAGCACAGACATATTTATATGCCAAAAGAAAAGATGTAAACCTAGCATTTTTCTCCAGAGCAGTCAGGAAAAACAGATGAAGTTTAACTATGAGCATATTTTCCTGAATGATTTCCTATCAAAACTATTAGAATTGCCAGCCCAGCATGGTAGCTCAGACCTGTAATCCTAGCACTCTGGAAGGCTGAGGCAGGCAGACTGCCCAAGCTCAGAAATTCGAGACCAGCCTCAGCAAGAGTGAGAACCCATCTCTACTAAAAATAGAAAAACTAGCTGAGCATTGTGGTGAGTGCCTGTTGTCCCAGCTACTCAAGAGGCTGAGGCAAGAAGATTGCTCAAGCCGAGGAGATTGAGGTTGCTGTGAGCTATGACACTATGGCACTCTACCCAGTTTCTACTCCTGTTTGCAAATGAATAGGCCGAGAAAGGTGTGAAAGACTTTGATTGAGGGGACATAAAATTCTGCTTGTTAAGAACAAGTTTGGCTCTGGTAATTGACCTTCATAGTTAAAATACAAAACTATATGGG
>CAUYPK010105895.1:0-14962 GCA_963574355.1 Loris lydekkerianus
GAGCCGCATGCGGCTCCCGGCCAAAATGAATTTCGGCTCTTTGCCTCTTATCATTATTTTGTGTACTGTGGCTCTTTGCCAAGTTTGGATTTTGTTATGCTGCTTCTGAGGAGGGACCTCTGAGGAGCGATCTCCGAGCGCGTAGTCGAACTTGTTCGCCACCCCTGCACTATATGATGTGAATCTGTTTTCTCTCTTGGCTTTTTGCTAAGTAGAAAGACATAAAATTTTGTGGTTGACTGACCAAACCATGCCTCATTCAGTGAGGGGTCAGCTGACTTCTGCATCCAGATGCCCCAGACACACCTCATCACCCCATGCTCTCTCAGTACCACTCCCCGGTACCCAGGGTCATGTCTACCTTTGACTGGTGTCAGGGCAGCAAGCCATGGGGACCTCTGGCTGAGATCTCTGACAGACAGCAGCCGTCTGATCCCAGCTGTCCACAGTTTTCCTGCAGAGGGCCTAGGCAGTGACAGACAAGGCCTGGGGGTGGGGGGGACCATTACCACAGCCAGGGTCTGTGCTTGAGGAGCTAGGCCCCAGCGGCCCTTCCCTAACTCAGGAGAGAGGCTCCTCTTCATGGGGCAGGACACTGCCCAGCACTACTGGTAGTGGCTCTGAAGGTGGGAGCAGCTACCATCAGCACAATGAGGTAGAAGTGGCAAACCTAATCCACAGCAAGAAGGTTAGAGGTTAGACTTTTGGGAGGCCTGCCTGAGATTTAACTGTGCATGCTCTAAAAAGTTGGCCAATTTAATCAGCATATACTGAGTATCTGCAATGTGTCAGACATGAGCTGGGCATTCTAGAGAATTTGCAGAAACACACAAGATGTGGTCACTGCCTGGGTCACTGCCCCTGAGGCATCAATAATCCACCAGAGGAGAAAAAATACATGTAGACATAACTTAGCAGTATTTTGACACTTTCTGGGAAATGTGTGTGTGTGTGTGTGTGTGTGTGTGTGTGTGTGTGTATTGCCATGGAAGAGCATGAGTGTGGGGAGGCAGGGAAGGGCTTACCTATCCAGGCCCACTTGAAACAATACATTAGAAATAATAATAATAAAACTACAAAGACCTGCTATTTATGGCTTGTATGTAAGGCATAAATAAGCACTTTGTGTGTATAAGTTCATTGTGTTCTTCGAAATGGAAGTAGATACTACCATTATTGTTCCTTTTTATAGTGAGGAAATTAAAGTTTAACAAGATTAAATAAGTAACTTTCCCCAGGTCACACAGCTAGAAATTCAGAGCAAGGATTTGAATCCATGAGCCTCTGTATAGGCCCTACCTGGGTCCTCAGGGGACAGCTCCTCAAGACCCCAGCTCCAAGGTGACAATAGCTGCCTCCTAGAGGCTGACAGGCAGCCTGGTTTCCACAGAGCAGCCAACCCCAGCCCACCCCCACAGAGCAAGCAGGGCACATTCTATGGTCACCACCTCTGTCACAGCACAATGGGGCCTTGGCTCGCCTTGGCACCCACTCAGCAGATAGAATTTCTGGAGCAGCCTTCCTACACCTGCACATCTGTGAGTTTCCGAATGTGGCAACACTTTGTCACAATGGTCAGGCTCAGAGCCCCAGTTCTTCTAATGGGTTGAGAGGAGCCTTATCTGTGCAGCCCAGCAACAGCCTGGACTAAAGGCAGCATGCTGGCCCCTCAGGGGCTGAGCTCACGGCTTTCTGGCTGCATTCCCTTCTTTACCCTACTTTCCCTGGGAAACCTGGAGGTTGTGAGGGAAGTAAACAGGGCAGAGTGACAAGCATCAAGGTGCTGGGAATGCGGGAATTAGAAAGGAAAGCAGATGGTTGGATCAAGGCTTTGGATCAAGGTTTCCCAAGCAGCTTCAGGAGACCCTCTGAATCTTAGTTTCCTCTTCCCGGCTCCTGCTTCACCTCCCTTACAGGGTCACAATAACAACAGGAAAAACAAATGTGCAGGAAAAGAAGTCTTTAGAAAGTTAAACGTGCACAAATGTAACACAAAGGGAGACACATGGGTGCCTAGGCCTGCCGGACAAGGGGCCAAGTGAAGCCAGAGGCCCTACATCTGAGACAGGAAAGCTATGGCCAAGGATGGCAGGTGCCATAGACATCCAGAACTCCCCAGTAGAAAAACAATCTACTAGTGACAAGAATTCAAATAGGGGGCAAGCACGCCTCACAAAAGTGTCCCAGCAGGGTCAGTCCCTGGCAGTATGCCCAGGCACTCAATGGCACTTGGTAGCCCAGGCACTGCCTGGTGATGAGATTATGGACTGGCAGGTCTGGGCAGGGAGCTCCAATGTGGACTGGACACCCACACTGACAACTGCACCACCAGGATATCCACCCCGGAGCTGCCTGGAAGTAGCATAAGCACCTCTATTGTGAATGGCAAACACACATGCGGGTTTGCAACAGAACAGGAATGTTAAGAGCAGACAGCAGCATTTCTTCCTCCTCCTGTCTGCCTCAGAGATCCCACAAGTAGGAGTTGGGCAGAAGTAATCAGACCATTTGGTTCAGCAGGACAACCCCAGAGGGCGTAGCTGCTGGCACAGAGACACCTGGAGAAGAAGAGAGCTAAAGAGAGCCTTCAGGAAGCTGCGTGGGGCTGGTTGGAGAAGCAGCCCTCCTGGTCCCAGTGTGCCACCCTCTCAGTGTGTCCACACTCCTGCCCTAGCTCTCTGCTCTGACCCTTCCTGTTCTCTGGGACTGGTGGAGCTCAGCTCATTCCCACACAGCACTCACTGTGGCCCCACTTGGTGGCCCCTATAAACCCCCACCACTGCCCTAGGCCTGACAGGCAGCCTGGGATTCCCTGGCTACAGCAGCTTCAACTCTGGGGTCCTGGGCACCACCAGATTCATGTCGCTGCATTCACCCAGCCACCTCCTGCTTCTCTGTACTACAGAGCAGACCACAGAAAGGCAGAGGAAGAACTGGGACATAATGGCCCAGATGATCCCTGGCTTACCTGGGGTCTTATGCTCTACTTATATCCTTTCTAAATGGCCTTCAAGCCAGCCAGTGTAGGGTGCTGAGAGTACCTTTGCCTGCTGTGGACTCACCGGAGAGGAATCTTGACACGAAGGTATCGGTCCACAGCAATGGCCAGCAGGGCCAGGATGGAGCTCTGGGTGAGGATGAGGACTGGGCAGGCAACCATGAGGCAGGTGTGGAAGTAGGTCTGTGGCCCAATGTTGATGAGGATAGCAAGTGGGATGACCAGGGCACCCACTGCCACATCAGCCACCGCCAGTGACACAATGAAGCAGAAAGTGGCATCCCGCAGAGCCTGGTTCACCTTCACGGCCCAGATCACCAGCACGTTCCCAGGCACGGAGACCAGGGCAATGAGCACCTCGATGCTGATGTAGGCGGCCTGGAAGGCCGAGATGGAGGGTGGCATGGTGGACACAGGCTGGGCACATCAGCAGACAGGCACGAAGGGGAGCAAGGCAGGGACCTGTGGTCACGAAAGCCTGGGGTAGGGAGGCCTGCCTGGGAGGCTGGAACTCCCGCTGCCCCGGGGAGATGTGCCCCACTTGGCATACCCGGCGGCTGCGCAGGCTGGCAGGGGTCCCTGGCCCTTGCCCTGCCTAATCTTTGTCCCCTCCCCTTCAAATCCCCAGAGGTTCCATTCAGCAACTTAAAATAGCAGCACTCACTCCTCCACTAGCTTTTTTATCAGGTGTGAGGCAGCTCCCAGCACACACACACACACACAACACAGGGGTCTCCCATGCCAGCCTCTGCCCACCCCTACCCACAGAACAGAACACAGGGAGCTCACCATCCTGCCCACTGGCTGGCAGGGGTTCTAGAACCAGTGCCCAAACTTCCCAGGCCCTGGTGCCACCCAGAGCGCTGGG
Organism: Loris lydekkerianus; assembly: GCA_963574355.1. NCBI lineage: Eukaryota > Metazoa > Chordata > Mammalia > Primates > Lorisidae > Loris > Loris lydekkerianus. The sequence continues at coordinate 3,867 of CAUYPK010105895.1, forward strand.
GCCGCGCCGGCCGGGCTGGGCTGGGCTCTGAACACTGAGCTGCAGCTCATAGTCCTCCAGGCTCCCGCCGCAGAGCAACCAGCCCGGCCTTTCAAGCAATCACATGGTGCGACAGAGGCTCAGCCCCGGCCGCTTTTAAAGAGGTAGCGCCCCTGTTCCTCACCTGGGACTGGGGTGGCAGACGTGGGACTGGGGGACTGAGTCCAGGAACAGGCCAGGGCGCAGGCTCCGGAATCCTCAGTGCGCGCACACTTGCCTTGCGCCCACCCACTGGAGATGCTGCTGGTGCCTGGCCCTTTAGGGGTACCCTGGTCCCGCTCCAGCTCTGTCAGGAACCCTTTCTGGTCGCCTGCCCCAAGGGGGCATTCCAGTCGCTTCTTTCAGCAATCTCCTGCACCCACACTGGGGATCCCCAAGGGCAAACCAAGGCTCAGACTTACCCAAGGTCACCAAAGCTGGCAGAGCTCCCAGCCACCTGAGCTGTTCTGTCCTAGTGCCCTCACACCTCGACGCCTTCAGTAGCTTTTCTCTCAGGGGATGCCTGGAGAACCCCAGGTCGGCCTATTAGGTCCAGCGGGGTGGTAGGTGACTGGAACTAGAATAGGGCGCCGGCGCCTCGGTCGCCCCCGGCGCGGGAGCTGAGTGACAATCCGGCTCCGCACACCGGGAGGGGGCGGGGGCGGCGGCGGCACCCGCGGGCCCCTCCCTCCTCATCCTCCATCTCCCCACCCCCTCCTCTAAACAAAGGAAGTGATACTGGGTGAGGAAAGCTGGAAAAATGTGAGCTTTTAGAAGGATCCGGTGTGTGCACTCAGCCTAGGGGCCGGACAGAGGTGCCACCTTCCCATTCAAAATGCGGGATGCGCCGGAGTCTGGTCTGGTCTCCAGCGACCCCTCACCGTGACAGCGCAGCGTCTCCCCTGCAGTGCTCCAGAATGCCCACTGTCAGACCTCCCACGGCGGGGAGATGGTAGCCCTGCCTCCTCCCCCAACCCTGAAGCCCTGCTGGCTCCACGAAACCAGTCCCAGCATAGTCTCGGCGGCGCATTACTTTGCAGACGCTGTCCTGAGCCATTATATTCTTTCTCATCCATCTTTCAGAACTGCCTTGTAGTCTATTAGCAATTTCCATTTTGCAGATGAGGATGCTGAGGCTGAGGGAAGTGATCCAGCTTCCCAAGCTCATCTCTGACTCTGTGCTCCTTCTCTTCCTCCCTCTCCCCTTCCGAGCACAGTCCTATGCTGTACCATGTCTGGACCAAGCCCCTCACCTCACAGACAAGAAAGCAGACTCCAGGAAGGAAGGGACTTCTAAGAGGTCACAGGGCAGATTCTAATAGGACCAGAGTAAAAAACCCAGGCTCCTGACTCTCTCCACTGTGCCCACAGCCCTCTCTTGGTGCTCCTGGCAATTTTGGTTTAGATAGCCCATTGGTATGGACTGATGACCACTGGGGCAGACCCTGAAAAAGAATGGGGCCTTGCAGAGATCCCAAACTGAAAAATTCTTGTCTATAGGTATCAATTGGGAAAGAGCCTGGGGAGAGCAAGAAGAGTCAGAATGGGGGACCCCAGTGCCATCTAGCCACAATTCAGCCTCTAGGGGCACTGCCCCCTTGTTGGAGCTCACCATGCCAGGGAGGACGAGCAAACTGCTTCTGCTGGGGGGCTGTACTGAATCACAGTGGGGCATGGGGTAGCTGGGAGGAGAGGATGAGGGTGGTTGAGTCATCCACAGGGGAGCAGGAAGACCAAAGTGGGAAAAGAAAACTTCAATTTCTGCCTTCAGGGAGAGCAAGGAATCCGTGCAGCAGACAACAAAATCTCAATTCTTCCCTAGAGGCTAATTCGAGAGACTAGGAAGTGTAAACTCTCCTTCCTCCCCTTTCACTCCACTTCTGCCACTGACTTAACAAGCTGCCTGCTCCCTGTGCCACTCAGACATACATCTTTACATCTGTCTCCTGCCCCTCAGCAATTCCCATGACTTAACCATTTTGGCTCAAGGCTTTTTCTCAGCTTTCCAATTGCCGCTCATCTAGTTGTCAGGGAAACCTGCAAAGACATGACCAGCTTGGGGTAGGGGGTGGTCATCCTCCCTAACCCTCAGCAGCATCTTCAGCTTTGGAGGCTACCTGAGCTCCCCCGCCCCCGACACACACATATCTCTGATTCTTCTTACTATGGATTGAATAATTACTATGTGCATTTGCATAATATCTATAGCTAATTTGTCCCTCAGTTCTGGGCAAAATGAGCCAAAACCTTCCCTTCTCCCATCTTTCCTTCCACCCTTTCCTGTTCCTAGACCAGGCCTCCTGAGGGATTAGACAGGTGTATTTGAGAACAAAATACACCTGTCTAATCTGGCCATGGCAGGGTCTATCTCAGAGAGCTGCTCTTTGGAGTCCCATAACCAGGGCGGCAAGAGTTCAGGAGGAGTCAGTGCTGAGCTCGCCTGGGCAGCAAGGCCATTTGGTGTGGTGAAAAGAGCACTTTACTGAGTGTCAGAGAGCTGGAAGTTGACTCCTTGGCCTTACTCTGCCACTCACAGGCTTTGTGGTCTCAGGCAGGTGACTTTTCCTCTCCTAGCCTTAGTTTACCCAGCTGTCAAGTGATGGTCTTTCCCACTCCAGCAGCCAGTAAATCCACTCCAAGGGAGAAGAGACAGATTGGGATGGAGACCACAGAGCTGAGTCTTTCCACCTAGAAACCTTCTAAGTTCCAGCTCCCCCATCTCCCCATGGGGCAGATATCAGGGCTGAGAGAAGGGAAGTTTGTGGTGGAGGGAAGAAGAGAGAGAGGGAAGTCAGAGGTCTGTGGTGGAGAGGGACAATGCAGAACAGGCAAAATTAGGAAATCTGCTCTGTATAGCCAGTGACACTAAAAGTACCCACTGGTACCAGGTTGAGATGTCCTCAACAGTGTCTACTGCAAATCTTCTATTTTGCATGTGACTCTGGGATCAAGACAATGCCATAGTAAGTATAAAGACCTCCATGGCCTGGTCGTCACTCCCACTCCCCCTTTACCTCTTGGTCTTACTTCTGTCCTTTCAAAGGCCCTGACCCTACAGCCTCTCCACTGTGGGCAAGGGTGAATGGGGAAGGGGAGGGCTGAAGTGGAAGCTTATCTTGGGTGCAACTCTGCAGAGCAGCCCTGCATCTTCTCCTTCTGGAGCTCTCCAAACTGGACTAGAATCCCAGATGAAGAAGAGCTGCCCCAAAAGGCTGAAGTTATCATCCCTCTACACCCTTGGGAGCCAAGGAAGGCAAGGGCTAGAGGGAGGTGTCAAGGCTTGGCTCGGCTCGGCTCAGCCCCTGTGGTGGGTCAGGGATGGATGAGGTTTTGGAATTTTCCTCTGTCCCTTTCCAGCAGGCAGGAGGATATTTTGGTCCCTGTCTCATTTTTTCAGCATTACTCTGGGCAGTGGATGTACACAGAGCAGAATTGTTGGGTAAGGGCAGGCACGTGGAACAAAAAGATTTCTGGATGACCGGGTAGCCCCTGGCCCTTCCCACAAGGAGCACATTACCATGCCCTATCTGCCCCTGCAGTGACTTCCTGGAAGTTCCCTTCCTCTCCTTTTCCACCACCATCTAGGTCTCTCTGGCTCCCTTCCCTCAGGTCAGGCCTCCTATGGGGAAATACGGGGCCTGTAGAAAGAGTATGGGCTGCGAGTTCCCCTGTGTGTTTGTGAGGAGAGCAGGAGGCATGGGAGAGGTCAGAGCCATTTAGCCTGTGTTCCTCCACACAGCATGGAACTGTTCTTAAATCCTGAAGCAAGGTTGTTGCTTTCAAGTCTTTCTTAGCCTCATCATTCATTCATTCATTCTTCGTTTATTTATTTTAGCCCACATTTATTGAGCACCTTTTGCGTATTAGATAGTGGGCTGAGGACTGAGAATATAGGCATAAGGAAGCCATAGTCTCCGCTGCAGTCTCCAGAAAGAGTTCACAGTCAGGTAGGAACTCATAAGGCAAAAATGATCCCAATACACAGCCAGGACAAGCCTCTGGTGCGTAGCCTTAGTCTTTTCTACCTCCACCAGTATGTGCTCCTTCTAATTGAACTTCAGTAGGGATGATAAAGATCTAATGCCAGAGCTGGGAAGACAGCCTCTAACTTGGGGGTCTTGATGTACCAAGGGCCCTTAGGCTCTGCAGATAAGTCAAGTCTTGGGGCTCAGGGACCACCTATTTGATATATTTCTTTCATATGTAAATCTCTGGCAGAAGACTTTCTTTGAACATAAGATTCTATTAGCTCTGTGGCTTAAAAAAATAAAAGTGAAAATCTGAGCTTCAACCTGGCTCCTCCGGATAGGGAAACTGAGGCCCACAGAAGGAATAAGGTTGTCCAAACCCACTCAGGAATCAGTGGCAAAGCCTGGCACCTGAGAAGGGTCCTGGAAACGAGCAAAACTCTGAGCTCTGGTCTTAATTAGCCCTCAGGGAATCCCTCAGACATCAGCCCTTTAAACTCAGAACTTGATAAAGCCAGGGTTCTTGGCTTTCACACCCTCTCCATCTCTCAGGGAAGGAAGGCAGGGGCTGCAAACATACTTGCAGGAAACTAGCTAGCTGCAGGTAGACACACGTTTATATAATAATAAAGGTCCCTCACAGGTGCACAGCAGTTTAGTGTTTATGAAGAAATTCTCACAAATGGCATCTCGTTTACTGCTCACCACACGGCTGGGCGGTAACAAAGCAGGTGTTATTAATACCTAATCACAGATGAAGAAGCCGAGTCTGAGAGGTTTAAGGGAAGCCATGTGGCAGAGCTGAGACTGGAACCCAGGTTGTCCCAGGCATGACATAGGAGTAATGTGTTCTACTCTGAAGGAGTGTGTGAGGCTTGGGTCTGATTGGCATTCCTGAGCCATTGGATCTGAGAGGGCTTCCTAGAGGAGGAGAATCAAGTAGCCCCGTCGTTCATTTATCTACTTGGTATTTAGTGAAGAACTACTATTCAGATACCCTCTAAGACAGGAGTCCTCAAACTGCGGCCGGCGGGCCACATGAAGCGGTGTGAATTGTATTTGTTCCCATTTTGTTTTTTACTTCAAAATAAGATATGTGCAGTGTGTGTAGGAATTTGTTCACAGTTTTTGTTTTTTTTTAAACTATAGTCCGGCCCTCCAACAGTCTGAGGGACAGTGAATTGGCCCCCTGTTCACAAAGTTTGAGGACGCCTGCTCTAAGAGCTCCAGACGTAGGGGCTGGAGGCATGGCTGGGGTCAAGCTGGGCTCAGAATTAGCTAGAATTTGAGGTGGTATATTCTAGGAGTCATAGACAAAGAAGAGCACCCTGCCCTACCTGGGCTGGGAAGGTTCCTGCTCCTTGGAGGAGGCGTAGGACGCTCTGTTCTGTGGAGAAGGGCCATGCTATGGAGGAGGGCTTTGTGTGCAGATGAAAGAACAAACAGACTGAGCAAGGACATGGGAAACTGCTCGGCATGTTCAAGGCAAGACAAGGACCTGGCTGGACACTGGCCTCCGGCTGGGCAGCAGTGTAACAGCTAGGGGCCACCCTGCTGGAGGCCCCCAGGGGAGGTCGAGAGGGCTGTAGTGGCCAATGCGCCCTGTTAAAGCCAGCAGGCCTCAGGCCAATCCCGGCTTCACCCCTTAGCACTTACCACATCTCCCATGCTCCATTATCTTATCCATAAAGGAGAAATAATACTACCTCTTTTACTTACTTAAAAGTGTTTTTTAGTTTGTAAATCGCTAGATAAATATCAGAATCTACTATATAGGTAATGGGAAGCCTTTGAGGATTTTCGAGGATTTTCTGAGGGATCTGAAAGATGGTTTAGGAAGTGCAGAATGGACTGCAAGAGAGGGTGAGAGCAGGGGGACCTATCACAGGCGGGAGCAGGCTCGGTCAGAGATGATTTAAAAAGCTAAACCTAAGAGGAAGCCATGGGAACAGAGAGGATGGATGAGAACCATGTTGTGCAGGAGGACCCCTGGCCTCATTGGCCAGTCAAGTATGGTGGGGGACAGGGGCTGGGGAGGCAAAGCTGGATTGTGGATTCAAGCTGGATTCTAAGGATACTGATGACTAGAAGGGAGATATGATGAAGGGGAAGCTGTTGGGGGTGGGGAGAGGGGCAAGATATGAAGTCCACTCGTAGACAGGATGGGTGGGATGCCCCTAGGAGGGGCAGTAGGCTCTGGACATGGGCAGTGAGTGATCAGAGCTGGAGCCGGGTCATCTCAACGGAGATCTCAGGCCCTGAGAGAGGTGATATCACTCGGGAAAAGGATGCAGAATAGAAGTTGGGGAGAAGCTGGGCTGTGCCCACAGTAAGAGGGGGAGAGAGCAGCCAGAGAAGAGGAGCAGACTAACAGGTGAAGGGTTGCTGACTGGTTCAGGGCTGAAGGGCAGCATGAAAGGTCTAAGGGGGAAATGGTTGAATTTGGTGACAAGAAGGGGGCAGAGACCACAGAGAACCCTCAGGGGAGGGGTGGGAGCAGGAGCAGGTGGGAAAGGTGGAGGCCGTGGGTGCAAACTAGTCTTTGAAGGAGCGTGGCTTAGAAGAGAACAAAAAATGGATGGATGGTTAGCGGCAGGAGAGGGGGGTCAAAAAAATGTTGGTTTAGACAGGGAGATCTGAGCATGCTCACACCTGAGGGAGGGAAGCAACGGCAGCAGAAGAGATGAATCAGAGGGAAGAGAGGCTGGGAACAGACCCCACCTGTCAAGGACCTAGGCAGGTAATGACACCGAACTCTGGATGTTCACAGACCTAGAAGGATCCAGCTCTCCCCACCTCCAAACCCCTCCCCTGCTCCCTCTGAGTACTGAGGGGAGGCCCCAACCCCACCTTTTCCCCACAAGCCCCTTCATCCCTTCACTCCCCTACCTGACACAGGGCCAGCAGTTTGCCAGCCATTTGCACATAATTAAAGGATCAGCCTGGTCCTGGCACCAATTCTTCTTTATCTGGCGGCTGTGGCCCAGCCCCCACCCCTGACCCCAGCCCACAGGGCGCCAGCTGAGGGTGCCTGGGTTTCTCTGGCCCTGTCTGCAGCCAAAGAGGTGCCTCTAGGCAATCCACCTGCCCTCCACCACTGCCTGGAAGACATACCCTGTGACATGAGCTGACAGACTCCTAAGAGCTCATGCTGCCCCACCAGCCTACCCTATCCCAGCCAGCACAAACACCCCACCTTTGTGGACTCCTCAAACACCACCACCTGCAAGGATGTGAGCACAGTTGATACCTGCTTCCCCTCCCCTCACTGGGGCAGAAGGAGAAATTGAGGCAAGAGAGATTATGTGACATCTGCTGGAAGCTAGGTAGGTTGGTATCTGGACTCCCTAAAACCTTCCCTGTTCCTACTCCCCACCAGTCAGTGCCCTTGTCCCTCAAGAAGAAAATACCCCCAAACCTTCTGTATCAAGAGTAGAGAAAGAAGGAAGAAATGACAGAAGTTGAATTGCCAGATTAAATTCAAGACACCCAGTAAAAATTCTTTGACAGCTTTATTGAGATATCATTTACATATGATGAAGTTCACCGTTTTAAAATGTACCATTCAATGGTTTTGAGTTATTTACAGAATTGTACAACCATCACCATACTTTAATTTTAGAACATTTCCATCACCTCTCCCCCAAAAAGACTTTGCACCCATTAGCAGTCACTTCCCAACCCTCCCTCCCCACTAGCCCTAGGCAACCACTAATCTACTTTCTTGTCTCCATGGATTTGCCTATTCAGGCCATTTTATATAAATGTAATTATATGATATATGGTCCTTTGTGACTGGCTTCTTCCACTTAGCCTAATGTCCTGAATGTTCAGTAAGCTGCAGCATGTGTCAGTACTGGAGACCTTTTTATGGTTGAATAACATTCCATCCTATGGACATACCACATTTTGCTTACCCAATCTTCAGTTGATGGACATTTGGGTTGTTTCCACTTTTAGGCTATTGGCCTACAACATTATTCAACAATTGTGAATAATGTTGAACCATTGTTCAACATTGTGAATAATGTTGCTAATGAACATTCATGTACAAGTGTTTGTGTGAACAAATGTTTTCATTTTTTTTTTAGGTAGACAGAGACAGAAAGAAAGGCAGAACATGTGCCCAGTCCTTTCTTACATTATCTCCTATGTGGTCACCACTACCTGGGCGGAAAGCTGTTATGATCCCCTTTAACAGAGTATAAGACTGAGGCTCAGAGGGAGGCCTGAAACCATGGAGTACTAGAACTGAAATGTGAGCTCGGGCCTCAGATTCCAGGGTTCTTCAGTGCCTCATGATGAGCCTTTTCCAGAGGGTTTGCAGTCCACCCAAGGGAATGAAATTGAAGGAAGCAAATAGCAACATAATCAATATGAACAATAACCTCATTCCCTCTAAAGCCCTAATCAGCTGCTTTTGTGTACAGTGCTGGGTGTGAGGGCTTCTTAGACTGACACCAGAGGCTTCTTGGAAAGAGGGAGTTTTCACTTGGCTGGGTAGAAAGCTAATTCAGATGGAATGGCCTCTTGCCTCATCCAGGAGCCTATCAGAGAGCCCACCACACACACCTTTCCAGATGATTTCTCTGACTGAAGCCCCTGGCAGCAAGGGTGGAAGCCAGGCATGTAAACTGCTAGGCATTCACTTGTTACACAGGAATCTGAACTGGTCACACAGGCTTGGCCCCAGACTCTGGCTTCAGCCCATTCCCTCAGCTCCAGTCTTGTCCTGGCCCTAATTCCCTGATCTTAAGCAGAACTCTAAGTGCTAGTCTAGAATAATTCTCTTCAGATCTGCCTTCTGTCTTCTGCCCTGAGCCCAAGGTCCTGTCACCAGAGAGCACTGTGCAAGCTAAAGGTCAGGTGGAGACGTCGCTGGTGGCCTGGGCTCCCTGCCCCCTCTGTGGGTCCACTCCAAAGTCCTAAATTCCCGACCAGAAGAACAAACAGCTGCCTGCGGGAGGTTTCCATACTGTACTTACAAGCCGCTCACTCGGTCTGGCTGGCGAAGTGTGGTGAGAGCCACAGAGGAGCCCTTCGGTTACTGGCCTTTCTGTTTCAGCCACTGTCCCTGCCCCAAGAGTTGGACAGACTTGAATGTGGAATGTTCGGAATACTATACTACAAGGGGACAAGCAAAAGGTCTAACAGCGCTTTATTGTTCAGAACTCGTTTAACGCTCATAGCTTTGCCGGTGAAATGCGTATAAATCATCTTCCCATTCCGCAACGAGGAAACTGAGGCTGAGACCGGGCGCGGGGACGGGGCTGGTGATTCTCCCGCTGCAGTGTTCGGAGCAGCAGCAGCCGCCCGGCCGCGGCCGTTGCTGGGGCTTGGGGTCCCCCTGCTGGCCGGACGGAAGCCTGGGCGTGGGCGAGGAGCGCCGACACGTCAGACCCCTCTCCCGCCGCGCGAGCTCCCCCCAGCGCAACCTCACCGGCCACCCCCAGCCTCTCCCCAACCCCGGGCTCGGGGACTGTTCCCTGGCAGGAAGAGCTATATTTGGGCTCAGGGGTAGAGCGACTGGCAGAGCACTGCGCAGGTTTCAGGTGACATGCTCCGCCCGGCACAAGGGACAGAAGCAGAGGGAGCCAGCGCCTCAGCGCGCCACCTTTCCGTGTCCCTCCAGGACTCGGGTGAACCAACCTGTAGAACTGAAAGGCCAAGCGGGCCGCCCCTGAGGAATGCCCGACCGGCCCACCAGGAGGAAATGGACAGACTCCGGTCCCCTGATGCCCGGTCCAAAGTGCTTTGTTCCCACACACAGCTCTGCTTTTTTTTTTTTTTTACAGTTTTTGGCCAGGGCGGGGTTTGAACCCGCCACCTCCGGTATTTGGGGCCGGCGCCCTACTCCTTTGAGCCACAGGCGCCGCCCTCTGCCTCTTTTCTTATTTCCAAGCAAAATCTCCGAAACTAGCCTAAAGAAAAGAGAAAGACCCCTCCTATCTGGAGAAATCTCCAGAGAAAAGGATTCTCCAGTTTCTTTTATCTTCCACCCCACCACAACTAACAGGTCTCCACCTTGGCAGTGAGGCAGACTGACTTAGACCCACCCACCACCTCCAGAAGGAACCTTTTGCTAGGGGACTGCTGGCTCTCAACTGGGCCTAGAACTCGTTGTTAATTCAGTCCTCCTCAAAGGTGATGAGTTGGTCTCCAGTGCAAACACATATCCCATAACATAAAATCAATAGCACTGTGCCTTGCATATAGTGAGTGTTCAATAAATATTAACAGTAATTACTATTTTTGTAGTTACCTTTCCTACACTAATACTTACCTAAAGACAAATTGGGTGAGAGGTAGTGTCCCTGTCCCGTAATTGGGACTTCTCTAAGCTGGTCATCTTCTTGGGCTTCTACCCCTGTCTTCAAGGGGAGGGGTGGCAGCTGCTTCCTCCCCTATGCACCAACCCAGCCAAAGGACTGGCACAGCTGCTGAAATGGCCCAAATGCCTTGGGTTTAGGGCTAGGTAGTGGACAGCTGGGATGGGGGGAAGGGCATAGGGGGCAGAGTAGGGACACCCATCTCTCTCATCATGTCCACTCTCCCTGCAGCTTCCTAAGCCTTTCAGCTCAGTCTGGGGCCTCTGACCTCACTCCTACTCAGACCAGGGTTGGGGGGAATTCCCCCTTTTCCCCTCCCTCATCTGCTGCCCTCTAGTGCCTCCTCCCACATGGCAGGGCCCACCCTTCCTCCCACACCCCTGGACCCTGCTCCCTCCTCTGCCGCCCACGCGCTGCCCAGCTGTCACTGCCCCTGAGCTGGGCAATCCGCCCACCTACACCACTCATGAATCGCCAGCATTCACACTCTGACCCCCAGTGCCTCCACCTGTTCCCCACGGTCTGAGTGACAGGGCTATGCAGCCCCATCTGTTGTCCTCCATCCAGTACTCAGTGGAGGAGACCACACTTCGCCTATGGCTCAGTAAGTAGGGCGCCAGCCCCATATACCGAGGGTGGCAGGTTCAAACGTGGCCCCAGCCAAACCGCAACAAAAAAATAGCTGGGTGTTGTGGCCGTTACCTTTAGTCCCAGCTACTCCTGAGGCTGAGGCAAGAGAATCACCTAAGCCCAGGTGTTGGAGGTTGCTGTGAGCTGTGAC
>CAUYPK010105896.1:0-27646 GCA_963574355.1 Loris lydekkerianus
GAATGTTTATTACAGCCCAATTCATAATTGCTAAGTCATGGAAGAAGCCTAAGTGCCCATCGACCCATGAATGGACTAGCAAATTGTGGTACATGTATACCATGGAATATTATGCAGCCTTAAAGAAAGATGGAGACTTTATCTCTTTCATGTCTACCTGGATGGAGCTGGAAAATATTCTTGGCAAAGTATCTCAGGAATGGAAGAAAAAGTATCCAATGTATTCAGCCCTACTACAAAGCTAATTTATAGCTTTCACATGAAGGCTATAACTCAAATATAGCACAAGAATATGGGGAAAGGGCCAAGGGAGGGGAAGGAAGGGGGGAGGTTAGAGTGGATGGTAGGTAATAGGTGGGGCCACACCTACGGTGCGTCTTAGAATGGGTTCAGGCGAAACTTACTAAATGCAGAAAACCAATACCTACATACAGTAACTAAGAAAATGCCATGAAGGCTACGTTGAACAGTTTGATGAGATTATTTCAGATTGTATATGAAACCAGCACATTGTACCCCTTGATTGCACTAATGTACACAGCTATGATTTAATAATAAAAAATTTTTTTCAATAAGACAACAACTAAAAATAACTGAAGCACTCCAGATATTTTTTGGTGCACAAATCTTTGCTAAAACTAAATCAAGTCATTAGTGGAAGACAGGGAACAAAATAGCTATCTTGGAAACAGACAAACAAAAATAATCAAGCATTAATCTTGCTTTTTTATGAATCATATTAAGGTTTATACAAATGGTAACACAGGATAAATCATTTCTGTGTAGAAGCACTTAATAATAAAAATAAATTATTAGGATTAGAAATAAGCATTATGGTAATCTCCAGTGAAGTAATGAATTCGGGCATTGTGCATCATCAATGTCTATTACACACGCAGAAGAGGGAAATAGCCATTATGCATCTCCCAATAATCTTGCCACAGGGATTGAATCTAAGTCTAGTTAAGCCTTTACATCCAGCTGCCAATTTTTAGGACATCTAGGGGACAGAGGAACATGGTGAACTGTGCTGTAAGTGTATATTCAGCAATGTTTAGATTGTGGGAAACTACAAGTTAAATGACTTGGTTTAAATAACAAATAAATTCCAGGGTGGATGTAGAACTTACAGACTAAAAGAGATGTAAACTAAAACTCAAAAAAAAAACATTAAACTTTAAAAATTCTATTGGCTAGAGATGCAATAATAAAACTTTAGGTAATAAAACTTTAATGGAAAACAACAAGATGCTTAAAGTCAATACACTTGTTAGTTTGGTCGAGATTGAGTATGTAATGATTGTATCAAAACACAGTAAGGGCACATTGTATGTCTAAAAAGGCCTTTTTTTTGACCTGAAAGTTAGTTACCAACATATTTTCTGTTTTGCTTAAGATAATTTCTTAACTTACATTTATTTTTTAAATGTGTTTTATTTAAAAACAAAGATTTTAGGGTGGTGCCTGTGGCTCAAAGGAGTGGGGCCGGTGCCCATATACCAGAGGTGGCCGGTTCAAACCCGACCCTGGCCAAAAACTGTAAAAAACAAACAAACAAACAACAACAACAAAACCCAAAGATTTTAAATGTCACTAGTGAATACAGAAGTGTTTGTTATAGCCTCTGATTGTTTACAAATGTTTAGAATATTAGTAGTAGTTATAAAAGGTAAAGTAGGGAAGAGACTACAAAAATGATGCAGTTTAATACAATTATCCTCCACTGCTATGGAAGTCATCTTGACTGTTGTAAAGAATTAGTATCAATTAAGTTCTTTATTCACCTAAAATGGAATATTAAAATGCACTTTCTATGTCGATTATATGAATAAATACATTTTTATGGATACATAATTATATAAAGTTAAGAAAATTAAGAATCACATTTCCAATTATTGCCAACTTTAGCCTGAAGAAAGCTAGCTATTTAATACTAAAGAATTATTTGTCAGAGATGATATAACAGGAAATTTAACTCATGAACCCTTCCTACCTCTGTCTGTCTGTCTCTCCATCTCTCTGTCTCTCATATCTATTTATTGAGACAGAAATATTCTTCTTGTCACACTAAGTAATCTATCCACTACCTCACATATTTACTATATTTTTGAGAGGGTTATTTTTAATAAGAAAATCAAGATATACTCAGTTAATTTCAAGTGTCATTTTTGATATCTGATGCACAGCATGGCGACTATAGTTTTTTTTTATTTTTTGTCAAAGTATTTAGGGAGTATAAATGGTTTTTGGTTATATTCATTGCTTTTTTTAGGCCTGAGTTCCAGCTATAGGTGTGCCCATCCCCCAAATAATGTTCATTGTATCCACTAAGTAGGTTTTTGCCCCTCTCCTCAACCTCCACCCCTCTGCATGATTTCTACTGGGTTTTACTTCCCTCTATGCATGGGTGTGCTCATTGGTTAGTTCCAATTTAATCATGAGTATATATGATGTTTGATTTTCCAGTCTTGAGATACTTCCTTTAAGAAGATGGTTTCGAGGTCCATCCAAATTGTTGGAAAGGGCATTGATTGATTCATTCATTGATTTTATGACTGAGTAGTACTCCATGGTATATATATGCCACATTTTTTTACTAAGCCACTCATGAATTGATGGGCATTTGGGTTGATTCCACATCTTTGCAATTGTGAATTGTGCTGCAATAAACATTCAAGTGCAGGTATCTTTTTGACAGAAAGACTTCTTTGCCACTGAACAGAAAACCAGTAGTGGAATTTCTGGATCAGATGTTGGCTATAGTTAATAATGATGTGACTGATTTAGAATCAAATCATTTGCTACAGCCAAGAGCTCTCCTTAGAGAAAAGCATCCCTGGCTGCTGGCTTCTCTTTACATCTTCTTGTCTTCCGACTAATTTGACTATAATTGAAGTAGCTAATTTTGTACCTTTTAAAAATCTTTGGCCAATGTTTAAGAAGAGTTAAATTCTTATTTTGTAGAGTGTATGCCTTATTCTTTGGAATTTCAGGGTGAACTTCTTATATCTGGTATTTTAAAGTTATCTGCCTGTTTCTCTTGACAATGATGAACAAAGTAAAAAGAAAACTTCATGTTCATCAATGACATTGAACCTAAGATTTGGAGAATGGCAGAGACATGTTTTGATTTAAAAATGGAACAGAACATGTCAGATGAGAGAAAATGAGAATATACACATGCCAAAATGTCATTTTCATAAAATGCCTACTTGAAAGATATTTCATTTTAAGCATAGATTAAACACAACTATAAAGAAATAACTAAGTCCACTTTAAGACACTCAAAATGTTTCTTTCTGTGAATTTCTGTGGCAGATCCAATAGGTCTTTATCACTTCCCATCAAGAAAAGTGTGTATTTGTGACATAAACTAAAAATAGATAAATAAAATGCACCATGATAAATATCACCACAGTTATTATATAGATTCAAGTCTAAGTTAGAAACATACCCATTATATTTATCAAAGAAGAGTCACCAAAACTGTGTTCAAATAATATAAAAACTTAGAGGTCTAATAGGAGAACACAACTAACTTAAGCTAAAGTTAACAGAAAAAGCATCCTGAGTGTTTTGTATTAGTTCCAATTTGTACAGTAAATCTGGTAAGAAAAAGTTGCCTTTTAGCATGACTGGTAGATTCAGCTAAAAGTATAGGCAATTTAAAAGTTACAGTATTTTCAACTCTTTTTGGAATGTACTGGCAGGTTTAAATTATTTTAATCAGTTAATTTCATAGTTTTTTCAAATAAGTTTACCTCTCTACATATATACCATTAGCAATTTTGTTCAAGTTACCTTTAAGCTATATCTATAGAAATAAAAACGTTAAATAATTGTTCTTTCCATCTGTAGTATTGCTTTTTCTTATCCATACATCCTACTTAAGCTAAAATACCCACTGAATGCACAGAGTTCCTTTAATCATCACTGGCTTAAAATCATTAATTACCAGCTGACTTTGGTAAAATAGCATTTCTTAAAATTGTTTTAAGCCCCATCATGACTTGGTTCCTTCTTATTTTTCTATCTCCATCTCTGAGTACTCTCTGACTCTACTTTTTTGTGTGGCACAGATGTGCTGAATTGATTGCATCTGTCTCCCTCTATAGCAGTGGTTTTCAATATGTGGGTTGTGACCCCTTTGTAACAATGACAATACATCCTGCATATCAGATGTTTACATTATGATTCCTAACCGTAGCAAAATTACAGTTATGAATAATTTTATGGTTGCGGGTCCCCACAACATGAGGAACTGTATTTAAGGGTCACAGCATTAGGAAGGTTGAGACCACTGCTCTATAGACTTTTGCATAACCTAGTCACTCTGCCTATACTTATACAACTACCAATCCACACCCAATCTTATTTACTCTCATTCACTACATCAACAAGTATCTCCTGATCCTCTGCTAGGCTCGTAGTGAAGACTGATTTAAAGCCATGTGGAGTAATATCATCCTCCCTTCACCTCATTAAGGGTCAGCATGAAAGATCTATGTGAAGAGACTTTGCTGTTGTAGTACACAGCAGTGAGCTTGAGGAACTGATCAGACTCACTACCCAGAAAGAAGACAGAGGGATTTTCTGAAGGGAGTTGAGGCTCTAAGACAGCGGTTCTTAACCCGTGGGTCGCCACCCCCTTTTAACAATGAAAATACATTGCCGCATTAGGAAGGTTGGGAACCACTGCTCTAAGAGAATCAAGCAATCATCAGGCAGAATGGAATTCCAGGTCATCTGGTAATCCTGGAAGCAGTTCAAGATGGAGTTCAAGCAGGTTACCTTTCACAGTTAGCAGAATCATACAAATTTACTGACTTGAGACAGGCAGATGGTGGAGTTTCAGCCTTACTTTAGGGCAGGGTTTTAGGGTAAGAGGCAAGTTTGATTTAATGAGTAGGCCAATGGCAAAGGAAAACTTAAAATAAAAGTATTACATGGAAATTAATAATAATCCATAGCCTACTAAGTGCTTATACACCTTTCAGGTGTTTTTTCCTTGATCTTTAAAAAATCAGAATGACAAAAGTCAAGAAAAGTGTTTAAGGCCACTAAGCAAACATAAAAACTAGTTTTCATGAATGAGACAGACTCCAAAGGTCATAATTTTTCCCACCACACATGATGTTCTCTCAATAGAAGCCCCATTGGAATAGGAAAGGACATAGTGGCACTTGGCAGCAATAAGGGAACCCACAACTTCCCCCTTAAAGTCACCAGTGTGAGAAATCTCAAATCAATTTATAAAAATGCCCAATATCAGTAATTGTGTCCATAGATCATAGTTCTAGTTTTTGCCCTAACTGTACTATGAATATAGTTGTTACTCCTATGCACTTTGTGTATATAGTTTTTCTGATAAGATAAAATCCGTTATTAAGATATAACTAAGCCTAGAGTGATTAACACATATTGTCAGGGCCAGGAGGTCAGGTCTCTAACCCTGGCCTATGAAACTGTCAGGACGCGGACCCTGTGCTACCTTGCTCGGGATCAACGCCCCTTAGGTGCGGTAGGGCAATTTGTCTTACCAGGAGAGAGAGAGAAACAGTCTTAGTGAGAGTGTGAATCTTAGCAGTCTTTGTAGAAGGGCGCTGGGCAGGTGCCCTCTGAGCAGGAGGAGCAAGTCCAGGAGAGAATGACATGCTCTCCTGTTCAGGAGAGCTGAACCCCTCCCCCCTGCCCTTATCACCAAGGTGTTACCGAGATGCTATATCATAGGAGTTTCTTATAGTTACAGAGAGTTCAAAGCTTAACTCTCGCTTCTTCTTCCCTTGAATCATCTGATCTCCACAATATATATTATCAATCGTAATGAAAAGCAGAATCCTATCAAAAGAAGAATTTTAATGACTCTCCATCAGTGATCCTATTTGCAATCTGTGCACACATAAGTGTGTCTTTGCATGTATGCTAAAAATAGTTTCAAAATGTTCTCTGGTTTTATTTCACGTGCATCTGTTATGTAGGAAGAACTCATCTAAAAACATCTTTTAGATTTACATTGTTACCATTGGGTTGTTTTCCTCAGACTACAGTCACCACTTACCTTCCCAATCTCTCTTTTTTAGTGCTATTATGTGTTTTCTCTCTCTGTCTTTCTTTCTGTGTTTTTTCTTTTTTTATTGAGCCTAACTTGCACTCCTGCATTGCCTTTAGGGGTATGCTAGATTATCCAGATGATCTGTTAATCATAAATATTTTCCTAAGAGACAGGCAGAAAGAAGCCTCTCTCTCTCTCTCTCTGTCTCTCTCTCTCTCTCTCTCTCTCTCTCACACACACACACACACACACACACACAGAGCAGAGAAGATGATGTCTACACACAACAGAAAGGGATCAGACAATGCTGGCCTTGAAGATTGAAGTGTTGTACCATCAACCAAAGAATATTAGCAGCCATCAGAAATTTCAGCAATACTTTGATTTCAGCACAGTGATAACCATTTTGGACTTCCGTCCTTCCAAAGCTGTGAAAAAATAAATACCTTAAGTGACAAATTTTATGGCTGCTTTAACAGTCACAGAAAACTAAAACATTTGTGCTTTCTTCATTCTTTGCCTGTTCAAATATGCTATTTATTCCTCTCTCTGATGTGGTGAAAATAATAATGACTTACTAGAGATTGCTCAGCAGATTTCTCAGTAGGAAGCACACGGGTCTGTGCTTTCGGCCCATTTCCTGTGGATTCTGCTATTCTTACATATTTAGGTTAAGGCAGTATTCTCATTTTAACATACGTTAAGTCCATACATGAAGAATGTGTAGACGTTTCATCTTTTTCTTTTATGTAATATATGTGTAACATGTTGACATGGAAAGTACATTATCCTAAGTCATTTTAAAGATATATGGTTTCATAGCTAACCTAAAAAGAAAAATCAAGTTTCAAATAATTCCTTTTTATTTGCCCAAATTATTTAACCTTTAAATTCTAAGTAATTTAATTTTTAGAAAACTTAATATTGTAAGTGCTTTAAAACAAAAATTTGTAAATGTTAAATAATAATCTTAAATGTTGTGCTTTGGTTTGGTTTGACATTTTTGTTTCTTTGGGTAATTGGGAGAATCTAACCTTTGACAGCTAAAAACAATATATTTCCAATTATACCTCCCTTTTTAAATACAAATTTGAACTACATATTGCTAGGATGGCACATTAGGTCTTTCATTTATTTTGTTTGCCTTTGCATTTGAAACATGGCAAAACAACCTATATTTAAACTTGTAAGATTAAGGATTAGCTGATACTAAATATACACTAGAATTTCCATTTTTCTTCCTCTATTTTTTAATAAAAAAAGAATAAAGTTTAATAAAATAGGTGAATGCTTTGCTCATGCCCTCTGAATGGAGATAAAAATACAGACTCTTCTACAATTCAACCATTGGCAGGCGTGTCTGCCTGGTATAGCGCAGAAGAACCATTTTGAAAATATGATACAATTATTGGAATATATCAATTATTGAGTCTGGATTGTAGGAAAGCTACGGAAATTCCTTTTTTCCTATGTTCTAAGCCCCTGTATATTCTTTTTAACTCTCTTTTGTCCCTCAGAAACATTAAATTCTAATCAATACATATGTGTCCTTTTATACCTTTTTATTTTCATATTTCCCCACCTAAAACACTTCCTATAAGATCTATAGGTTAATTTGAATATTTATTGAGAGTATCTGAATGTTTATAAAAAGTTACACTAAAAGATTGCAGTGAGATATATAAAATTCATTTTTAAATTCTGATTACATCCCATTTTCAGAGGGATTGATTGTTATAGGTGTCTCTAATTTCCTTCTGGCACACTTTAGAAAAAAATGCAGACAATCTTTCTTCTTTTTTTTTATTTTTTTTTTTTTAGCCGGGGCTGGGTTTGAACCTACCACCTCCAGCACTTGGGGCCGGCGGCCTACCCCTTTGAACCACAGGTGCCGCCCTGCAGACAATTTTTCTAATGGAAAAAAAAACATATACAGTATCTCGATAATTGCCTTAAATGTCTATGTCATTTTTCCTTGGGAAAACTAATTAATATTCACTTCCTTACAGGACATAATTTCTTAAAATGATAGTATTCTAAGGCTTTCAATTTAGGCTTAAGCAGTAGTTGTGTTTATTACTTCACATAAATTACTCGAGTAGTCTGAAGGAAGCATTTGATACTGCATTTGGTTTGCAGCCAACTTTTCAGCAAAATTCTGTTCCAACATCCCCTACAAATGTGTAAGCAAAGTAAAGTAAATGTCTTCTAAGCTTATTATCAACAAAAGTGTCCTTTTCCAATACATTAGCAACAATAATAGAAGCAAAGTACACTCAAACCAAAGGGACAGAGCTTAGCTGTGCCCTCTAGAAGCTTTTGCATAAATCAATTTATGATCTTTTTACTATGGAGTATCCAATTAACCGTAAATAAAACTTAAGAAAGGCTTAAAAATTGTTTCTTCCCCCAAGAAAAGACAGTTAAAAATAACTTCCTGATAGCAATCGTAACGGGCTTTTATCATTTTGTACAAAAGACTTGACCATGGTTAAAAGGTTTAATTGTTATGTTTCAATGGTCACAAAGTCAAAAACATGGATTTATCTACAATGGCAAAGATAGCTATAAATTCTATTACCAGTGACAGCAATTTTCCTTCAAATACCTTAGGCTGAATGTAACTTTATTGCTGCATCTAGTACAGGCTTACAGGCAATTTCCATTTTATAGTCGTCGTGAGTTAAACTCACAATCCCAAGCAGCAGTCATTTTAGACGAGTGCATAATTTAAAGACAGAAGTGTTTCATGTGGATCGTATTATCAACCTGCACTTGCCTGTGTGTCCCAGTTGCTTAATCTTTTGCCAACACCAGCCAATCAATATGTCTGTCCTGTCAGGCTCAGATTGACAAGGTGCTTGCTATGGCAATTTTTATCTTACGTTCACTATTATCTTCACATTGTGTTTTTACATTTCCCTGGTGGGGAAACTGTGGGCATCAAAATGCAGCTGAAATCAATAGCTTGCATGGAAGCGTTTTGTAAATGAGCTGTCACTAATGAGAGGCCTCCCCTAGCTTAGGTGGATTAGGGGCATAATATACATTCTTTTCCAAGTGAATCTCAAACTTCTAAATAGGATTTATAAAAATGGGTTGTGGATATCCGATTAATATTAGAACTAGTATATTTTGACCATGTTTTATAAGAAAACAAAATGCCATTACATAATACAGGCAGTTTATCAACTCACTTAAAAGAGTACTAATGTAGAGAATAGAAGCAACGTTTTCACGACAATACCCACAAAGTAAATATCCCGATGGAAAGTCTCTGAGATTATGTGAATAAATTTAAATGTTTATATCCAATTGCTATTTTCTCCGAAAATCCTATCTGTATACTTAGTTTTCTCGGTAACAAAGCATTTTCATATGTGTTATTGAATCATCTCCACATGGAAAAAAATGAAAATTTAGTCCTTTATCACATATGAGTGTGTCGAAACTCACAGCATTTCTAAGACTTAGTATTACACTGCTATGAAGAGTGTAACCTGTAGTGTTAGGGACAGATAGCAGGCTCAGGAGGAAGCAGTTTGACACTTCCACCACAAGCCAGGGGACATCCATGAGTGTTTAGCATGTAACTGACAACAGCAGGAGACTTGATGGGAGGGACTGTTCTAGGTTTGGAGCATGCGCAGAACTGGGAAAATGCAGTCCAAGGTGACCTTTTGTCCCACTTAGCCTCATTAGCATGGTAAAAAAACAAAAACAAACAACAACAACAACAAAATGCCAGTCCCAAGGCAGTTTACAATTGCCATGACAACCCCTGAACATGACCCCAAAATGCTAGAAATGGGAAGGCCCTGAGTTCTAAGAAATCCCAACTTCTTTCTGAGAAAAATAAAGAATAAATAAGGAATATTCCTTTGATTGCTAGGCATAGTCACTAGCCATAGACATAGAATAGAAATGAATTCAGACCCCAGGATCTTCTCCAGTGGTGGAGATAGATACCCCCCCTCTTTTGGGATGTACTTTGTTTTCTGCTTGTGAAATAAAAGCTATTTGTGTGAACTGCCTGAATACATCTGTGTTTGATCTATCTCTGACTTAGTACCAGGCTCAATTCTTTCAATTTGGGAACCACGGACCAGGGAATTCCAAACCATTCTTGACAGCAATGTATTGAATGCTAGTAAATATCACACTTGGGACCAGAACCCAAAAACAAATAACTGAGCATAATTAGTATTTAATAAGCACTTGTGGGCTGAGTAAATGAGGACTATTTTGAATGCATGATTGAATTCCAAAATAAATCCTGTTCACGTGTAAGTCTTCTTAACTAGTTTCCTTTGATTTTAGCCATTGTTTTCTTATGTCAGATAGACATGTTTAAAAAAAAATACAGACCCCTATTGAAAATATTGACCTAAATTAATTAAATTGCCAGTTAACTTAAACTTGTTTCCCAAATGTATTAATAACTTAAAAAAATACAAAGGTGCATAGCACATAATTTACTGAACCCAACATTTTTTCACTTCATTTTTTTCTGGCATTTGGTATAAATGACATTTATAATTGTATTACATGTGATCTGCTTCTGTAATTTAATTCAATATTTGTGTCATGTATGGTGTTAAGAACAGGATAACAAACAGATGTGCAAGCAGATGAATGATAGGAAACTATTAGGAAGAAAACACGTTCATAAAATTCAAAAGTAAAAGATTTAATTAAAAGTTCAACAGTTGTCCCAATCTGTTCACACTGTCTTGTTCTTTTTACCTCTCTCAGAAATTTAAAAAATATCAAATTAATTTTAATCAATATGAGTTTTTTATTTTGGCAGATGTGAACTTTTATTTTTTTTTTTTGCAGGTGACATGAATTCTTTTATTTTTATTTACTTTCAAACACAATTTTCCACTGAAACCATAGATAGTAGAAACATGTATTGTGTTAGCATATAAAAAAGCAAAAAGTATGTGTCAACAATAGCACAATGGACAAAAGAGGGAATTGGAAATATACTGGTAAAAATTTCTTATACTATACATGCAAAGATAATCTTATTTAAATGTAGACACTGATCTTTTTAAATTAAATCATAGCTGTGTACATTAATATGATCATGGGGCACCATACACTGGTTTTATAGACCATTTGACGCATTTTCATCACACTGGTTAACATAGCCTTCCTGGCATTTTCTTAGTTACTGTGTTAAGACATTTATATTCTACATGTACTAAGTTTCACATGTACCCTTGTAAGATGCACTGCAGGTGTAATCCTGCCAATCACCCTCCCTCCGCCCAATATTTGTACAAGAATGTTTATTGCAGCCCAATTCATAATTGCTAAGTCATGGAAAAAGCCAAGTGCCCATCGATACACGAATGGCTTAACAAATTGTGGTATATGTACACCATGGAATATTATGCAGCCTTAAAGAAAGATGGAGACTTTACCTCTTTCATGTTTACATGGATGGAGCTGGAACATGTTCTCCTTAGTAAAGTATCTCAAGAATGGAAGAAAAAGTATCCAGTGTACTCAACCCTACTATGAAACTAATTTATGGCTTTCACATGAAAGCTATAACCCAGTTATAACCTAAAAATGAGGGAAGATGTGAACTTTCTGTGGAGATATAATTTAAAAAAAATTCACTTGAATGTTTTCCTCAGGTTTTCAAATGTCTCATCCTTTTTTCAGTTCTTAAAAGTTCCCAAGTTCAGGCTCCAACTTGTCTTTCAAATTTATATTTTATCACATCCTTCATATGTTACCCACTGCATAGAACTGTGTATCTCATTATCTCCATATCTGGAAACTGTTAAAACTTCTCTCCACACATCTGATGCTTTTATGTCTCTGCTTATCAACCTCATCATTCACTCCACTGCCTAGATGTTTTCTATGAAGTTCAGAGTGCAAACATTAGAATCAGATTGCTTGGGTACAAATCGTACTTTCATTGATACATCATGTGACCTTAGGCAAATATTTGAATTTCCCTTGCCAGGGTCTCTTAAACTATAAAAGTGGTCTAATACTTCTAGCTTCTATCTATCTCATTAATTTGTAGACTATTAAGTGAGCATGCAATACGAAACTGTGCTCACATTTAGAAATTGCTCCATATTATTAGTTATTGTTATCAAAACAAGATTATGAATCTGGTATTTACCTTTCATAAACTTTATCAATTTTTCGATGTAGGTTTTGCCACCTATACTCAATTTCCTGTCGCCAAATTGAACTGCAAACTATTTCTTTTGAACTTCTTTAGAATTTATTGTTCCATTTATTCGTTAAATATTTATTTAATGCCTAACATACATCATCAACCATTCTGCTGAATATTGGTTCAGAAATTAACAGGACAAATTTTTTCTGTTTCAAGGGGCTCACAATCTGGATGGATTAAGGAATTAACATTGTCAACTCTAGTCAAGTGTAGTGGTCTCTAAATTAAGGAGGGACAAGGAATTGTCATGAAAATACATAAGGTTGAACAGTTATCAAGTGATTATGGTAATTGAAAAAATGTAGCTTTTTTTTTTTTTTTTTTTTTTTTTAAGGGTATCTTGTTAACAATGTGTTTGTTACCTATAGCATACAAAGTCAATGTATGGCTTTATCATACATAATATGATTTCCTATCATCAAAAATATGTCTCTCATAAACATCTTTACAGCAATGATTATGTAAGCATCAAAAATCACTTTCTCTAGTAAAATTGTAAGTAGTTTTTCTAGGCATAAGGCTATATAAGCATCTCATATTTTTCATGGGTATGTTCAAAATACTTTGAAAGTTTATTTTAATATGTATGTAGGCTTTTACCAACAATGTTTATGATTATTTCCTTCCCTACTTATCTATATGAATCAATATTGAAAATGAATATTTAAAAACTGCTCACATGCTGATGACAATGGCTTATGTGTACTATTTAATGTGTATTTTAAAAATATTTTTTAGTTTGAGTAGATAAAACTTTCACAAAGCTTAAATTTTTAATGTTAAAAGAGGAATACTGAATCCTGTAACTCCTGTTGTATAACAAAGCATACCATAATATAGAGGTTCACATTAGCAGTGTCATAAATTTGCTTAAAACATTTGCTGCCTCAGCATGCACTTTTAGGCCTGACATACATTGTTTGAAACCTAATCATACCAGGTCCACTTTGATCTGGTGACAATGTCCCCTACTGTATGGCTGTGAAATAGCATGCCCGGGTCCTCACTCCAATGACAAAGCCTGGGGTACCCTACAGGTGTTTATCATGATCAGGTGTTTACTATGATAAAACCTAATGCCACCATCAGGGAATTGAGCTCCCCATTCATCCAGTTTTCTTTTAATTAGCATAGCTACTTCTTTTAGGAGGAAGCCTAAGGGATAACAACCATGGAACTCAATAAAGTTGCATTCCCACAGGTCCCCTTTCTTGCTCCCCACACACTGATTGACCTCAGGTCCCCTTTCTTGCTCTCCACACACTGATTGACCTCTCTGTGGCCACTGTATTTATTTCCCACGAGCCTCCTGTTGACATCCCTAACCACTCTGAGACCTGCAAGTAATACATTTCTTCTGTTCCATACATTTTGGTTTCATTTCCTCGTTGCATCTCATTGGAATCTAACTTTACCCTGGTCAGGGATGCCCCAGAATGTTATCTTGTTGTATAGGTACTCTCAAGAGAGAGAACCAAGACCAAATTGAAAGAAAGAAAAGCAAACAAAAAAATAGCCATAGAAATCTCAAGTCATCTGTATACTTTTTATATTCTACATGCTATCTGGGCAGTCTGCTTGTTGATCTTGGCCAGACTTAGAAAACCCTGCTAGACTCACTCACGTTATCTATTCTCAATTGGCAGCTTCAGCTAATATCTGCTTTGGGGAGGATAGCCTCAACACAGTTCCTCCACTGTTGGATAGCCTCCATAGTGCCCACAGTTCTTCCACAGTTCCTCCAGCTGCTCCACTGGCAGCTTTTTATGATGGTGGCAAGGATCAAAGAGAGGAAGTGGAAATGTGCAACCTTTTTATATGCTGTGGGAAAATTTAAGTAGTACTAAAATTATATCTAATATTTGAAAAAAAATTTCTGATGGAGCATTTTTATTAATTTTTAATACAAATCATAACTGCATACATTTATGGGGTACAGTGTGATAATTTGATACACAATGTGGAATGCATAAATCAAACTGATTAGCATAATCATCACCTCACTTATTGTTTGTGGTAAGACATTTAAAATTTTCTCTTAGTTATTTTGAAATATACCCCTGCATTGTGCACATTATATTCATATCTTAGTCAAATCGATTTTCTTCATTACTTCTTAGTTAATATTATTCTCTAAAACTCTAATTATATATATATATATATATATATATATATATATATATATATTGTTTATTATTAAATCATAGCTGTGTACATTAATGCAATCATGGGGCACCATACACTGGTCTTATAGACGATTTGACACATTTTCATCACATTGGTTTCTTAGTTATTGTGTTAAGACATTTACATTCTACATTTACTAAGCTTCATATATACCCTTGTAAGATGCGCCACAGATGTAATCCCACCAATCACCCTCCCTCTGCCCCCCTCCCCTCCCTTTCTCCCTTCCCCCTATTCTTAGGTTATAACTGGGTTATAGCTTTCATGTGAAAGCCATAAATTCGTTTCATAAAACTCTAATTCTTATAAAATTTTGAGTTTTCTTAAGTTTGTTTTCTGGGTTGAAGAAGCATTGTTTTTAAGATTTGCATGTTTGAAATTTTTGCTACTTTCATACTTCAAAAAATGCTCTAGTTGAGTGTTAAACTCTTTGATTATACTCTGGTTTCTTATAAAACTCATACATATTAAGACAGGATTTTGTCTTGAGGAAGTCTGATGTCAGCTCAGTTTTCTCATGCTATATACCTTTAAAATTGACTTTTTTGAGTTTTTTTATAACTCCCCAAAGTACTATTTGTTATTCACTTATCTACAATCATTTAAAGTATACAGAAATGTCTTTGTTCAACTTTTGTGGTCAGATTTACCTAAAAAATAGGTGCAATATCAACAAGAAAATTCAAATCTGTGCCTAAGTCAGGGAAAATTTACTAAATTATGGCTTTAAATATTTCTTCTTCTCATGTTATTTTTAAAGTTATTGATTTTATTATTTAATTTTTTAAACTACTGTCTTAGTTCAAGCTACTACAGGAGTATATAATAGAATGGATGCCTTCAACAGTGAACATTATTTCTACTAGTTCTGGCGGCTGGGAAATTCAAGATCAAGGATCCCTTGTCTAGTGAGTGGCCAGTTCTTGCTTTGAAGATGGTGGTGACACCACATCCTCACATGGAGGAGAGAAGAGAAAGAGCATGAAAGGATTCAAGAGAGCATTAGAACAGGAAAGCAAGCTCTCTCTCTCCCCTTTATAAGGAAACTAACCTCATTTAGGAGGATTCTATCTTCGTTATCTACTTATGTACAATTCTAAGACCATCGCATTGGGGGAAGCAACATGTGATTTTTTTTTATTTCAAATTAATATGTGGGCAAAAATGTTTAGATTACATTGTTCATACTTCCAATGTTAAGTTCCAGTTGTATAGAAAAATAAATATCCAACGTACCCAATACTAATATGAAACATGATATTTTAGAATCATAAACATTCAGTTGATAGCATCTACTTGGAGCTGACTTGTAGGAATGGATTGATAAAGATTGAAGTTCATTTTTTCCATATAAATATCTAGGTTTCTACCACTATTAATTGGATATGTTTTCATTTCCCAAGTCGTATTTACTAACACTTTGTCATAAATAAGTTGACCATATATGTGTGGGCCTATTCTAGTTATTGTGTGTTGTTCCAATTATTTGTTTGTCTATCCTTACATGAATGCCATACTGTATTGGTAGCATTATATTAAGACTAGAAATCAGGTAGCATAAATCCTTTATCTTCTTCCCCCCTCAAACTGGTTTTGGCTGTTCTAAGATCCTTTGTATTTTATATAAATATCAGAACAGCTTGCTTCTTTGTTTTTAAAGTGCTGCTGAATTTTTTATTTATAGATGGATATAAAGAGAACAGGCGTCTTATGAATATTAAGCATGACATTCTGTGAGCATGACACATCTATTTAATAAAGTCTCCTTTAAATTTTCTCTGCATTATATTTTAATACTGAATTAAAAGTTCTGCCCTGTATTTGTTAGATTTTTCTAAGTATTTGATATTCTCATACAATACCTGGTAGTCTTCATTTTCATTTTATTTTCTTCTGTTTATAGGTCCCATACAGAAACATAATTAATTTTTGTATATTTATCTCATATTCTCTAAGTTTATTAAATTACTGATTAGTTTTAGTAGTCATTTACAGATTTAGTAGGATATTTTATATACACAATTAGATCACTGGAGAGTAATGGCTTAAATTTTTATTTATCCTTATATTAATGTTTGTATCTTATTTTTATCTTAAGGTTTTTTATTTTTTATTTAATTTTCAATTAAAATCATATCTGTATACATTTATGGAATACAATGTGTTGATTTTATATACCTTATGGAATGCTTAAACTGATTAACACAGCCATCACCTCACATGATTTTTGTGTTAAGACATTTAAGATTTACTCTTAGTCATTTTGAAATATATACCCTTTTATTGTGCACCTGGTGTCAGACCTGACCAAATGCCTTCCCTCCTCCCACAAATATCCTCCCTTCCCTTCCCCCTTGCTAGACTATATTTGTGTTTTATCATTCATATGAGTAAGTGTTTAGATATTGGTTTCATAATAGTATTGAGTACATTGAATACTATTTTTTCCATTCTTGAGGCCACTGGTCTTTCTTTTTCTTGCACTACTTGCCTTGTATGCATTCTGTTTTGCACAGAGGCACTGAGTTTTCCATGTTACTTCATGAGCTAAGTTTATATAATATCCTTCAATGAATTTTTTTTAACTTACTGTCTATTACTACTTTCACCAGATAACTTGTATAAACTTATACTACTATTTTCATCTGCAGCAATCTCACTTCTTTAGTTTTTTACGGTATCCAAATAGTGCATTTCCTTCTCAGGAAATGGTCTTTATATGAATGTTTAGGTTTTACAGTCTTGTAGTATCTACAGGGAATTTTGAAACAATGAGGATGAAATAAAGGTTTGTATATATGAAAACAAAATTGAATGTCAAGTTTAGAGAATAGATCAGTCTCTGAATATTTTATAATATACCCAAAGGCATAAATATGTTTATGATCTCAGTTACTATCAAAGGGAGCCAGTGGTTAAAGTAAAAAATAAACAACAACAACAACAACAAAATGTATTGATGTTGTTTGGACTATTTTGTGATTTTGCAGGGTTGATTAAAAACACATTGTAATGGTTCACACATTATTTTCTCTAGCAGACTATTGCATTGATTTGAAAATAACATTTGCTTCAGTTTTCAGTAAAATAACTTCTATTTGCTTAACAAATATTACTATTTGATAGTGGCATATATACTAAACACATTTGATGTTTGATTTTCTGAAAGTTTATTTATTTATTTTTATTAAATCATAGCTGTATGTGTTAATGTAATCATGGGGCACCATACACTGGTTTTATATACCATTTGACATATTTTCATCATACTAGTCAACATAGACTTTCTGGCATTTTCTTAGTTATTGTGTTAAGACATTTACATTCTACAGTTAGTAAATTTCACATGTACTCTTGTAAGATGCACTGTAGGTGTGGTTTATCTAGCTTTGGAATTGTATCCATATATTATGTACTCATTTAAAAAAACAGTTGTGAAACCCCTACTATGCTGGAAATTCAGTGGGGTTTAATACAACATAATCTTGAATTCCAGTTCTGGTAATGATAAAGTAGCTTATGTAAACATGATGCTATCAAATGTAAGAATTATAGCTTATTTTTGTTTCTGGTCCTTAACTTAAACATTGTTATTGTTATTAAATTATAAACCTCTTTAATTTTAATTTTGCCTCTAGGCAAAAAACAGAAACCTAATAGACACATGTATATATAAAAATAAAAAAAAATGAATTATAGCTTCTGAAATATATGTATACAAATAGTTGAAGGGACAGAGAGTTACAGGGTCAGGGAGAAACTGAAGAGTAATTTACCATTGAATTAAGTCACTCAAGTGGATAAAATTTATTCATAGGCAATTTTGTACAAAGGTATAACCCAATTAATTCACTTGGTGAAAGGTGACTAGAGCTCAATCAGGTAAAGTTATATTGGAAAATTTGGAACTGCCCTAGTGGCTATAATTTGAGAGGGAAATTCAAGGAAGGCGAGAGCCTCAGAAGGGTATATTATCTTGTATATAACAATAAAAACAACAAAATTTCATACTAGAGGTATGTGGAAAGCTGGAAAATATACTCAAGTAAAGAAAGATTGGAGGAACAGAAATATATAAATTATCTCATATATTGAATTTGGAAAAGACCTTTAGACAGTTATTATAAAGATATTCAATTATACCTAAAAAATGGAATCAGCATAACCTGGTTCTCTGTACTCTCTATGAATTCTCAACAATAAAAAAAAAGTATTCAAAAATTTAAAATGAATTTGTCATAAGACATAAACATATTGAGATTCTCAACAGACTAACTGAAACTATATCATATAATTAAAAGGAAATTCTAGAAATAAAATGACAATATTTAATGTAAAACATTTAAACAAAAGATTATGAACAATGGAATTGAATGTCAGCAAGTTGTGGATTTACTGTATCAATAGTAATCAGCTGATCTGAAGAATACAATTTTATAATGCTGACTTGTGGGATGAATCAAAATGTACACCACAATACAGACTGCTATCCACTGTCCCACACAGGTAACTGCACTTCAAGAATAAGAAAAGAGAGAAAGAGTGGGGAAGAAGATTTTTGAAGAAATATGGCCATAAATATTCCAAAATTCATGAAAACCCTAAACACACAGATACTAAAACTATTACAAAATCCAAGAAAGATTTATTCAAAAAAACAAGTACCTAGATATGTCATATCCATATTGTGCTATGACACAAATAAAACTCTCCTGTATAGATGGTGAGCAATTGTAATGAATGAACATATAACCAACACATTACTCAGAAAGTTCTCTTATGGCTGGGCGTGGTGTCTCACGCCTGTAATCCTGTAACCCAGCAGTCTGGCAGGCCAAGCCCAGTGGATTGTCTGAGCTTATGAACTCAAGACCCGCCTGAGCAAGAGTGAGACCTCATCTCTAAACAATAGCCAGCATTGTGCTGGACACCTGTAGTCTTGGCTACTTGGGAGCGGAGGCAAGTGAATCACTTGATCCAAGGTGTTGAGGTTGCTGTGAGTTATAACGCCTCAGCACTCTAACCCAGGAGACAAAAGGAGACTCTGTCTCAAAAAAAAAAAAAAAAAAAAAGAAAAGAAAAGAAAATTATATTCCCTTAAATGTTTACCAAGAGAAATAAAGATGTTCAAACAACAACAACAACAACAAAAAAAAACTTATCATGAAATTCCAGAGTAATATAGATAATATAATATTTCTAAATTTAAAACTATGCAAATATCCACCTGTAAGGAAATGGATAGTTAATTGTACTGTATTCATCCAATAAAATATTACTCAGTAATACAGATGACCAAACTAAAGGTACACAAAATAAGAGAGATATTCTAAAAGGCTTTACGTTGTGCGAAGTAGCTGATAACAAATGGGGGTATGTGTGTTTCCATTCAGATGAATTTCTAGAGTAGGTAAAATAAACCTGTGGTGAAGGAAATTTTTTAATATGGCCACCTCTGTGATGTTTGACTATGACAGAAAATACAGAATTTTCTTGGATGATCAAATATTTTATATTTGGATAGACATGTGGATTTTATAGGAATAACTGTAGAAATATCAAAATACAGAATGGAGATATATGTATTTTAATGGGCTTAAGCGTTATAGCAAAGAAAATCTGTTAGCCTATGTTGAAATCTCATTATTAGGCATTTTTTTTGCAGTTATATTTATTATGAATTCTGAAACATTTTCTGTGTGTTCTGAGATTAAGCAGGTGCATAAATACATCATTGATAACAGAAGCTGAATACGGTACTATTCACAAAGCAAGTTATGCCTAGAGAAGCCCAGGAAACTGTGCATTTCATATGCCATGGGTTAGAAATGGAAGTATCAGTATAAACTCATGTCTTTTACGATAGGGACCTAAAACAAAAATAAGATATAGAGATGATTACATATGTGTTATTTGTTTATTTTTAATTCCTTAACCACAGACCCTGAATTTGCCTAACAACAATGATCACATCTTTCAACAAAATTTTGATTTAAAAATCTTACTCTTTACTACAAAGAAAAAGCTTCATGGACACATGAAGGTCAAGGTCGAGACAAGGAACACAAGATAAACTTAGAATCTCTTGTCGCATCAGAAATTAAGGAACCATTCAAAGAACATTAGTTACACAACCAAACAACATAAGACCCACTTAATGGGATTCTCATCAGCTCAAACTACCACATTTTGGGCATTAAAATAAATAACTTTAACATATTGAATAAAAGAAGAATGTATGAGCTTGTGGTATCATGAATAAATGAGTGCATAAATAAATAGAGAAGAAGGGAAAACTTAGACAGATACCTATTAAATGTATAGTATTAATGAAGTTATAACATCCATTAAAGGGTGGTAAACACTCTTGGCAAAATCTAATTAAGACAGAGGATTTAACATATAATCTCAATGTCAATCTCTAAAATTATTATTTTTTTCTAAAATTATTATTGATTACAAATGGGAAACAGTAACCTGATTATAAAGAAAAATGATGGACACCATCATAATTAACCAATTGTAATTTATAATAACTAAATATTCAGACAAAGCTATATCGTGTGCCCTGATATGATGCACTTACATGCTTTCCTGCCCAAAATAAGTGCTTGAATCTACCTATTATAAAGAGTAGGGAAATCATAATTTAGTAGCCTTTTACAAACTAATTTGTTGTCTTCAGGTCAAGAAAAATTCGAAAATAGGCATTCCAAATTAAAATATGCTACAGAATCTTGATAATTTAATGCACAAACAGTATAATCTGAATTTCAACTAGGTTCAGAAAAAATAGCTATAAAGTACAGTATCAAGAATTTTGGTAAAATTCTAAATATGGACTGCAATTTCTATAATATTATTATATCTTTGTTTGGCTTTATCTAAGTGTACCAGTGTTATGTAAAAGAATGTTTTCTTCTCCATACTGAAGTTTGTAGGTATTAAGGGAGGCAAAGTATGATGTATCAAACTTAATCTCAAATAGCTGGTAAAACAGAAAGAGAGAGAGAGAGAGAAAGCCATAAACAGTGAACCACATGGGACCCGAGGTTATTGTAACAATTGACTAATTTAGGTAAAGAGTATACCAGAGTTTATTGTTATGCTTCAACTTTCTATAAGAATGAAATCTTATGAAAATATGAAGTTATAAAATACCTATTAGTCTGTGCCTTCATGGGACTTAAATTCAGTAGGAGTAAAACACAATAGAGAATTAAGTGAATAAGTGATACAATTTTAGATGAAGATAGTTGCTACCAGAGGAAGGAAAATAAAGGCAATGTTCTAATAAATTAATGTTCGAATTGGGTTGTATCTTCCGTATTAGGGATAATTTGGTCTTTATACCATCATAATGTCAAATATTTTACCTATACTTATTTCTTGACAAATCTTAATTGATTGAATGAGACAAAATCTATAGTGCTCTAGTGTTTGGGACATCAGTTAATAGAACTTTGAGCTAGGAAAGCATGTCAGGTTTAATTTTTCAAAAGAAAAAACTATGTATATTCTGAGTGGGTGTTGGTTCATAGAAAATGACTCTATTCCCATCTAATTTACTTCTGTGTATATTGATTTAGAAAAGCACCTTGATTTTTACAGAAATCATACATTTCATATAATATTGCTAATAAAAATTATGCAGAAACTTTGGGGGACAGTCTATTTATTTAGATGCTACTGTTCTTAGGCCATTGCTAAGTGATGTAGGACCCTACTTCAATGAGATCATGCTATTTGGTTTCACCCAATTCCCTTATTTGAATAGCTAAAATAAAAACACCAGGTAAGAGTTTGGTAGTAGAAAATATATTATCTTTCATTTTTCTTTCCTGTCAGAATATAATAAAGGCCTATAGAAGTTAGAGAATATTTTATATAAAAATGCATAAAATACTAATAGATGTGGGAGTATAACTGCATGTATAAAAAGAGTAGATATAAATATATTAATAGATAAAATTGAGCTCTATTTAAAGTGCTCATAGATCTAATATGTTTTATCTTGCAAGTTTCCTAGACTAAAAATATCAATAACTACATTGGATAACTAAAAACAACAATGTGAAAAGCAGAAATGCTCATATTAAAGCACTTAAATTTTTCACAGATTTTGTTATTAACTTTCTACCAAACAATGAAAAAATAGTGTCAAATTTCTTATTATTCTGTTTGCCTGCTTTAAAAAATGTGAAAATTTCCAGTGCAGGAGGATGGTGTTCTTAATAGATACTGAATTTTAATAAATGATACAGAGTTTAATTTGATGCCCAAATGTATTAAGTTCTGAAGAAATTATCAATGGGACTGGAGTGCTTTGCCTTCTTTTCAGCTTACTCAACATCAGAAAATGGGAAGCTATGCCAATTTAACAAATGTTTCATCCATTCTAAATTCTACTTTCCCTTTATTATTTGTGCTGTAGAGGGATATAAATATGTTTTGTGTGTACACAGAGGGGAAGAAAAATTTATACACATTTTAAGAAAGGAAAAACACTATACTGAAATTCTCATACCCAATATATACTGATAAAGTTTGTTATCTTGTATTACATATATTCATTTTCTATCCCTTGTAATTGCAGAAGTCAAATGTGACTGGAGTATTACAATTTTAATATGTTTTTTTCCCCTCTAAAAATGTGTGTATATATTTTTAGCATTCTTTGTATATATAGTACACCATATATTGTATAAAAATGGAGGGAAATATTGTAAATGAAAATCAAAGTGCTTCAGACTTTTGGTGTTATGTTAGCTCATTTATTTCTTCATTCATGAAAAGAAGTTGAATGATACTGTCTGGTGAGACTATTATCCTGCAGTAAAGGCAATCAGATAAAAAAAAAAATCAAGATATAAATATATTATAACTAACTACCAGTTATTTTAATATTCCCTTTTTGCAATTCTCTTAACGTGTATGCTATTCAACTTATTACAATGGGTCACAGGTTTTTATCTAATGCACTTAGGACTTGGAAATTTCATTCAATATACAACAAATGCAGATTCAAACTATAATTTTGAATCAAATTATTGTTCTCCTAAAAAAATAATGAAATCTATTGCACAGTTAACCCCAAACACTTTATTTTAACGTAAGAAAAAGAAAACCTGTTCTGTACTAAAATACAATGGAAGGTAGGCTAAATCTTTAATTCAGTTAAAGTATAAAAGAATAAATTCCACTATGTTATTAACATTTACCAACCTCTACTTGAGGCTGTTGTCTATAATGGACTCTTTTTTTTTTAATTTATTTATTTTTATTGTTAAATCATAGCTGTGTACATTAGTGCAATCCAAGGATTCTTAAAATTAAACTTGGAGGAACACAAAAATAAAAAGTTATATTTTTGGTAACAAATGTCTGCTCCCTCAAATTTCAAATGTTTTTTACATGGTTTGAAATATAAACTAAGTTTGGACTTGGAAAAGTAAATTTCTTCTATTTCTTACCTATTAAATTTATAGTCATTATAGGAAATAGGATTTGATATAGGTACTCCCCTTTGGAGGAAATATTTTGTTATTTTGGTGAAGAAAATGAAGTGGGAACCTATTCTGCTTAAGATGAATTCAAAGTTCTCTTGCTCAGAGTTTGCCCAGATGGCCAAGTCTTAAGATGTAAAGTGGATTAGATCTGCCTGCCTGCTAGTCCCATCTTTGCTTTCCCTTAAAGAGGTATGACAGACAGTCTATGGCCTATGGGGAATGTGGAAGCCTTGCAGTTGGTGATATCTGTCACTGTATCTTGTTCCTGTTCCCTGGCTTGACAGGAATTCTGCATCAGGTGGAGAATGGCTGGGAACTTAGCCCATTCATGCCTGTCAGCTTTGATGACAGGCAGGCATTGGAGCTGCCCTCATCAGCGTCTTCAAGCTCAGCTTCTAGGCACACAAGAATAGGAATTTTCTTTTCCAATGAACAAAGGGGAGCCCATGACACAAAACTGTGACACTTTACTAACTCTTGCTGCTCCAGTACGGTTAGTTGCTTGAACAGACTGTCTCTGCTCCCACCTCTGGTTTATATCAGTATGTGAGCAGTATGCAAATAGGAATTGATCCTCTTGATTGATGAATTCTGAGCATTTCACTACATGCTGTGACTATTCACACCCATGGTTAAAATACCGCTTCCAAATTCATCTCATTTCTAAACCCCTATTTTCGTCAGTTTGGTATGCTATACAAGTACAAAAAACTAAGTGGCTTAAAAAACAAACATTTATTTCTTCTGGTTCTGGAAGCTGGGAAGGCCAAGCACAAGGTGCAGGCCAGCTTGGCTCCTGATGAAAGCCCTCTGCCTGGAGGGCAGACTGCCTGCTCTCTGGTGAAAGCCCTCTGCCTGGAAGGCATGACTGCCTGCCTTCTTTCTATGTCTTCACACAGCACAGAGAGAAAGGGAGACAGAGATGGAGAAGGAAAGAGAGTCAGAAAGTTTAGTCTCTTCTTTTAATCCTGCCCTCATGACCTGATCTAAACTTAATTAGCTCCCAAAGGCCAACCACCTAATACCATCGAATTAGCAATTAGGGTTTCAACAAGTAAATTTTGGCGGAGGTCACCAATATTTAGTCCGTAACAAGCCTATACCTTGTTTTAAAACAACTATTTCTTAAATACTCATTTTAGTGTTTAATGTGTTTATTTTGTGTGAAGTTATTAGTTAGTGGATTGTGACAATTCAGTCCAGTTCCTATAAAATTAGCTATTTGTTTGATTATTATTTGTATTCAGTAACACAACCAGTGCTCTTTAAAGCTACTCAATCATAAATGTTTTGGCAGAGTTGATTTTTTCCCATTTTTATCCACTTTTGCTATGTGAATATATAGCCTTTCTCATAATTAGTTTGCTTTTATATGTCAATTAAAAAACTTAATTATTAATCTCTGCCTTATTTGCAACAATTTATGAAACATAGTAGTTATCTAGTAAAGATTTAGAGAGTATTGAATGGACATTAACAATATCAAATATATAATGCTTGAAAAGCAAAATATAGAATTCATGATAAGTTATTCTTATAATCATATAAATAATTATGTAGGTTTTATAAACTTCACATTACCATTTAGACAAAGTCTGAAAACACACCAAGGAAAAGAACAACATTGTGGTTTTTTGGGCGTGGCTAGAATGAATGTTTTTCTTTACTGATTCCATTCATATAATTATTATATTATTTGACAATAGCAAGCAATATACATACAATTTTAACTACAATTATCAGAGAAGATATAATGAGCTACTCTTCATATGATATTCTTGTTTTTATTTTCCTGAGATCAATTGAGTATGATTTTCCTATGGTTGCTTTAGACATTGAAATTGTAACTAATGTATGTATGAATCTTGTGTCTATAATAAATACTTCTAGTTCATAGGAAATGGATTTTAAAACATCCATGCATTTTGAGTATGTATATAAGTTTTAAACAAAAGTTATAATTTTGAAATATTTATCTAAAAAGACATATGTATTGTGTATTTTATGTAGCTTGAAGATAAGTATCTTTGTCTGAAAGATATAAGCATTACATGATCTCATCAGAATGTAGAATATCCAAGTATTTACATAAAACACTATACACATGTCAAAATTATTTTACATAATCATGATACATAATATTGCATTCCACTCAAAAACATCAGGGTCAAGAATTCAATAAATCAGAATTGCTACTGTGACTGAAAGTTTCTACTTAACTTACTGATTGTGGCAACTACCTTATTTAAAGAGCGGAGTGGGTGGAGAAATAGGGAAAAATTATAGAACAAACACAAATGCTATATTCTGATTGTTTGTGCCCCCTTTTATTAGGGTTCCCCAGAGAAACACATCCAATAAGGATGGATAGACAGATATATAGATTGCAGGTAAATAGATACAATTATATATAATCAATATAAATATATGTGCATAAGGGGGATATTTTATGGGAATTGGCTCACATAATTATGGAGACCAAGAAGTCCTATGTTATGCTGTCTTGGAAGCTGCAGAACTAGGAAACCCAGGAGCATTACTCAGTCCAAGGTCAAAGGCCTGAGAACCTGTGGGGCTGGGGGGGGGGGGGAATGGATGGAGGCTGTTAGTGTAAGTCTTGGAATCTGAAGGCCTGGGAACCAGGAGCTCTCATGTATAAATGCAGAAGAAGATGAATGTTACAGGTGAAACAGAGAGATTTTCGCTGCTTCACTATTTCTTCCATCTAGGGCCTGAATGGATTGGATATTTCTGGTCAAGGCTAATTTCTTCTGGAAGTATCTCCACAAACACACCCAAAAATGATGTTTTACAAGCCATCTGAGTATCCCTTAACCCAGTAAAGTTGACACATACAAGTAACCATAACAAGGTCACTTCATGTCAACTTGGTACTCATATGCACCTCCTTAAATCATGCTTAATCTCCAAATAAAGATAATATTAATACTACATGGAATAATTCCATGATTACATGCACCTATGATTATAGAGACCTAATGCGATACAAGTCTCGTGGGTACAACCAAAAATAGACTAAGACACTTCCCAGAAGAGGAAATAAAGTCCTGAGTGATGTTTACTCTCTTGATACCTGGTATCAGATACCATATAACTTAAATATAATGCTGTACAATTAACAATACTTCGAAACAGTACATCCTATGTTACATGACAAAGAAATAGAATGGAAGAGAACCAAAGATATTTGCTTAATATACACACACCAATGTATTTAAAACAAAATAAAGAGAGACTAACCATTGCAATGACAATCTTCTTTTTTTTTTTTTTTCTTACTTCTCCATTCTTATGATGCTCTATTAAGAATAATGTGTTCCACTTTGTTGCGTGACCGGAGACGCGAACGAGCAGAAGCTTTGCTGTAGGTGTAAAACTCGCTCCTGTAATTATTAAATCAAGAAACAGGCCATATACTCTGATATGGTGTATAGCAAAGTTTTTTATTTTAAGTTCAGGTTTTATACTTTTTCAGTCAGGTACACACTTAATCCTTTTAACGATTAGCTTCCTCAGTTTCTTACTTTATTTTTACATATCAATACCATCACCTTTCAGTAAATCTCTCCTATTTTCAAGACAATGACTAGTTTCTGAGCAGGGCACAAAGACGGAAGTAGCTTCAGGGGAACAAAGTTAATAGAATATTCTCAAGCATTCACT
>CAUYPK010105900.1:0-10698 GCA_963574355.1 Loris lydekkerianus
ACCTCTTTCATGTTTACATGAATGGAGCTGGAACATATTCTTCTTAGCAAAGTATCTTAGGAATGGAAGAAAAAGTATCCAATGTACTCAGCTCTACTATGAAGCTAAATTATAGCTTTCACATGAAGGCTATAACCCAACTAAAGCACAAGACTATGGGGACATCAGGGCTTTTAATGTACAAACAAATAGTGTACTTTGCATCTGATGGGCAATTTTTCATCCCTCAACCCCCTTCCACTCTCCTTTCATCTGAGTCTCCAGTGCCTGTTATACCACTCCGTATGACTATGCTTGCTCATCACTTAGCTTCCAATCATAAGTGAGAACCTTGGTGTTTGTTTTTACATTCCTGAGATACTTGTAAAGATATGGAATCAACCTAAGGGCCCATCAGCCAAGAAGTGAATAAAGAAAATCATGGAATACAGGTTAGAACTAAATCACAGGTAAGTGTAGTACAGATGCATAGATTCTTTTCTTGACACCATATCCTGGTAGGTGTGCTTGACTGAGCCTACCTTCCATGATACAGACTGAACATGTAAGGTATTACTTACTTTCCCAGCCCCATCAGTAAGCAAGGCATGAACATAAAACTGAATTTACAATCCAGAGGAGAATTCTGCTGGGGGATTCTAGCAATAGGTATTCTAGGACCACAGCTCTTTAGGTTGCCGTACTGTGGGCTGTGTGACTGCTCCTCTGGAGTTGTGAAGTACTCGACCTGCATAGGCATACTCAGTGGCTCTGGGCTTCCCTCTTAGAGACAGATTCATGTGAAGGCACTCAGCACCCAGATTTTGGATATCATTGTTGGATTGATTCCTAGAGCAATGGCAGTCATCATGTGATCATGATGAGACAAATTTGCAGGTAAAACCGGGAGTCTAAGAATGACAAAGTGCAAATAGAGAGAGAGTCCCCAAACCCTTCATTATGTCATTGGGGCAGTAAATTAACCAGCTCTGGATCAAACACTTTCCAGATTCTTGTTATGTGACATAATAAATGCCCTTATTCTTTAAGACCCATATAGTTATAGATTTTGTAACTTATGATTATCAGCACTGTAATTGGCACAGTGGGCAATTTCTTTGTCTTTGGACTTTTCCACCTGGCTAGCTTAATAATTGTCCTATATATAATTACAACACAGTGTGGTTTAATACCAGCCACTGGCATGCCTTGAAACCCTTTTCATTTGGAATTGGTTTCATGCATTTGAAATGAGAGGGTGGTAGCACTGGCAGCATATGAAAATACTTGAACATGAATTTCAAGTCTTGTGAAAGATGTGTTCTAATTTGTTTTTACCAAAGGCAGCTTTGGTCCAAATCCCACTTTGTGGGATTCATTTTTCTTCCCTGAGGTGCATGCCATGCCATAACAGCTAATGGCAAAGACACATTTGGAATTTTAAATTCTTCCTTTCAACTCCCACATGAACTCACTCCAGCTCTGGGAGGTCAAGAGCTTCTTTCACCTCTTCTTCCAATTGGATAATGTCTTCATTAATCAGAGCAGCTCAGACTGTGCCTGATGGAAGGTTAAAGCCAAACTGAGTTTAAAAATTTTTTTCCTCCCACATATTTTTCAAAGAAAATTAAATCTAATCATTTCATAAATTTCTCAATTTTAATTGAGTTTTTGACTTTGCAGAAATAAACAGGGACTCGCCTACAAACTCTAAAGTTGACTGTGACTATATAGCACAACTAATATAACCATCACCCATAATTGTTAGGAAACTCTTAGGTATATATAATAATGACAAAAATTATTTTTTTTAGTGGCCTTGTTTTTTGTATGAGTGATTAAAATCTTGGTCAAATATAGATCTAGTTTTTTTTTTTTTCTTCTAATGTTTATTCTTCATTGTATTGGGTTGAGTTCTACTAAATAGGAAGGGTCCCTTAGGCCTTCAAAAATTTAATAAATATTACCTGGAAAACCCCACAATTAAAACATTAACCTAATGGAGAATGATTGCTAAGAGTATGGGGTTTCCTTTCAAAGTGAGGAAATGTTCCAAATTCAGATTGTGGTCATGATTGCCCAGCTTTGTGCCCATACTATAATCCCACTGATCCATTCACTTTAAATGGGTGATTTTTTTATTGTATGAATTACATCTCAATAAAACTAATGCTATTTCTGTGTTATACTAGAGGGTTTTTCCATTTCAGCAGTGGCAATTAAAGAATAGTAATTTCTGTGTTCACTTTGAAACTTTTGTGAGTCCCAAAGCAATGTAGTTGAAAATCACTTCAGTGTAGTTCTAGAAGATTTATCCCTTATGGTTCAAGTATTACTTCATAACAGAGGGAATGTCTGTC
Organism: Loris lydekkerianus; assembly: GCA_963574355.1. NCBI lineage: Eukaryota > Metazoa > Chordata > Mammalia > Primates > Lorisidae > Loris > Loris lydekkerianus. The sequence goes on from CAUYPK010105900.1 coordinate 2,340, forward strand.
TTCTTGGCTTATATGGTTGTCTTCAGTCTGGACATTGATTGGTAATGCTTTTTCATTCATAGTCTTGGATGTTAGAAAATGGTAAATTATGCAGAACAGGTAAACTATATCAAAGACTAGTAAAGATGGATAGACCCATCTTTCTAAATTCATTTTAAGATTAAAAAAAATTTTTTTTGACAAAGTATTTCAGGTTTTGATGTCAATATTTGCATGGAAATGATGAAAGGATAAAAGGAAATCTTCCCCTTTACTCATTATTTAAATATTTATTCAAGGTGCACTTATTAAATACCTCCCAGACATCGTGCTAGGCTTTGAGAAAACAAAGAATGTTATGTGAACTAAAACTTCAAGAATTTCTTCATCTGATGTTATTCTATATGTAAGTCAGCAAGATAGAATTTTCTTCATAAACACTTGTTGCCACGTTAAATAACAGACATGAGGTGAACCTTATTGGTCACTGATACAGTTTGGATTGTCCCCTCTAAAACTCATGTTGAAATTTGATCTTCGTTGTTAGAGGGGGGACTGAGTGCGAGGTGTTTGGATCATGGGGATGGATCCTTCATGAATGGTTTGGTGTCTATCCTGAGGTAATGAGTGAGTTCTTATTCTTATGTAATTCTTATATTAATTCACACAAGATCTGCTTGCTAAAAAGAATCCGAGACCTTTTTCTTTCTCCTTTCTCTTGCTCCCTCCTTCTCCGGCTGCTTCTCTCACCATGACATACCTGCCTGCCTTTCCTTTTCTGCCTTGCATGTAAGCTCCCTGAAGCCCTCAGGGAGTTAGAAGTTAGATGGTGGTGCCATGCTTCTCATACAGCCTGCAGAACCGTGGACCAAAGACACCTCCTTATAAATAGCTCAGTTTCAGGTATTCCTTTATAGCAAAGCAAAACAGGTAAGACTAAGATTCTCCTTAAATCATGTTTCCCAGAATTCTTAGTAGTTTCGCTATATGTTCTATTAAATAATTGTGTATTGATGAAACAGTTTTACTACCTCTGTTAAGGATGTTCTAAAAAACCTTCAAGACTCTTCAGGATGTAAATGTGGAGCAATCAAAGATAATATTATCTCTTAAACTATGAACTGAAAATAACCAGTCTAAATCTTAAGGACTAGAGATAATGAATCTATTGTCAGGAGTAAAGCACCATAAGTAGCAGATAGTCTTCTTTCATCACAGTTTAGTAAAATCAAGAGTTCCCTGGTTTATGCTTCTTGGACATTTTCCATTGAAAGGTGGTATGCTGGCAGATGGTGATGAATACCATCCATGTAGTATGGCCGGTAACAATTTTTCAATTAAAATTTCTTTTGTAAATCAACTATTGAGTAAATGTAAGTATTTACAAAATATGAGTCAGGTATAAAAAATAAGGAATATTTGTATATTTACTCATTTTGAGCAGAACATTATTAGCATTACCTTAAAGTCCTTTGGGTGCATTTTCCCTGAATCCTATCCTATTCCCAGAGGCAACTTCAACCCTAAATTTGTTTGTATTTTTGTTTGTTTTTCTCATAGTTTTATTTTTATTCATCTCTGAATAATGGAATTCAGTTTTATCTGGTTTTAAGCTTTATATAAATACAGTCATTCTGTCTGTATTATTTCGTATCTCCCCATTTTAGGACTCAAGCTTACATTTGTAAGAATCTTGTGAGGAGCCCTAATTTGTTAATTTTTATTGCTTTATAACATTCTTAAGCATGAATATAATACAGAAAATTCACCTTTTCTACTTGTGATTAACATTTGGTTTGTTTATAGATAGCATTAAGTTATTTTGAAAAATTTTGTGCTGAACTTCTTATATATATCTTCTTGTCTCAGAAATATATAGTTTTCTATCCTAAGTGTGAAACCACTGATAGATATGACTTAAGTAGGCAGCAACACTAGTTTCCCATGTAGTTCTACCAACTTAACATTCCCACCAACGGTGTTTCTAGGCCTCCATATTCTCTTCAATAAATGATTCTTCATTTTTCTAGACTTGATTTTCTTTTCAAACCAATGAGTGTGCAGTGGCAACTCATTTGGGGATTTAACTGTGTTTCATTGATTATTTAATAGGTCTAGTATCTTCTCATATCCCTATTGGCTATTCGCATTATTCTATGAAGGGTATACCAAGATTTTTATCCACACTTGTAACTTGAGTTGTCTTCCTTTTTCTCAGTGATTTTAGTACTTCTGTATATATTCTGAAAATTAACTCTTTGTTGAGGGTGAGTGCAGAGATCTTTTGCTCTGTAACTATTACGTTGTCATTTAAATATGCTTTCTTGGAGACGGAGGGGAGGGAGCAGGGAGGATGGGCAGAGGGAGGGTGATAAGTGGGATTACACCTGCGGTGCATCTTATAAGAGTACATGTGAAACTTAGTAAATGTAGAAAATAATTGTATTAACACAATAACTAAGGAAATGTCAGGAAGGCAATGTTCACCAGTGTGATGAAAATGTGTCAAACTGGTTATAAAACCAATGTATGGTGCCCCATGATCACATTAATGTACACAGCTATGATTTGATATTAATAAAAATAAATAAATATTTTTTCTCGAATTTATTGGTCATTGTTTTTATCTTTTGATATTTTTAGCTATTTTTATCATTCTCAAATATACTAACTATTTCACATTCCATGTTTGGTATTTATAATATTAGGTGAATTTTGGATCTTATTCTGCTGTTGTTGCTGTTGGGTTTCCCTCATGGTACCTTATTTCCTCACATGTTTCATGATTTTTGACTTTGAGCTCTTATTTCCTAGAAGTTTACCTTTATCTTTTGGGATGTTTCAAATTTGGATTTCCACAAAGAAGATTTGTATCACTTTCCTCATTTATCTACTCCTGTGACCACTTCAAATTAAGGTATGAATTCAGGTTATGGGAAGACCACTTTGAGGTAAAACAAAATACTCAGCACTAAGTTTCTTTTAGTTTTTCCTTACTTTCCCTGGTGGAGCAGGTTTATTTCAACTTCATACTAAATGGTAGCCATTTGTTGACCTGGCTTTTTGAGAAGAACTCATTCTATTAATTTCCTGCAGTTCCTGCAGTTTGTCTCTTGTCTACTATTTTCTATGGGGCTTTGAAAATACCGTTCACCCAGTTTGGCTAATACCTTTAAGGCAAAGATCTTCTTTAGTTATTGATCTTAATTTCCTGGGTTCCTCAAAACATTTCTTGTTTTCTTATCAGTTAATAATTCATGAAGAAAGATTTTAAAACTATTTTTGTCTGGCATTTTTTTTTTTTTTTTCAGGAGAGTCAGGGTATCTGATCTGCATTGCTGCGTGAAGCAGAATGCCCTACCCGTAGTTTTATCAATATTGCCATGGAGTCAGTTTCTACTAGGCTGCTCCCATTTATTGATACATTAAAAATTAGTCTTAATAGGGTGACCATTAACTACATTACCCTACCAAGGACACTTCTGAGAATGACAGAAGATACAAGTAACAATCATGTAGGGAATCAGAGGCATAGAATGGGCCCATTGAAGGCAATCAGGGCACAATGTCATTCTGCTAAAGGGTAGAGGTCATATCATGAGACCATGGGTGAATTGATTTCCTCATCTGTTAAATTTTGCGACAATCTGTTGCTTTTGATCATCTTCATAAAATAGGCGATCTTCTCCTAGAGGTGATAGAATATAATTAATCTAATGTTACACTTTGTTTACCTTCCGGGTTTGCCATTTAATACCTGTTTGTTCTTGGGTATTGGGTGAATTATTTAACTTTTTAAGAGTTTTTTTATGTATATTATATATGTATTATATAATATGAAGTTAAGGAACTATCTCACAGTACTCTAGGAAGGATTATGTTAACAGGCCTGATAGAGTACTTTACATACTCTCAGGAATAGTAGCTATTATTACTGTAATCACAAGTTCTTTACAAATAATTGGCCTAGTGACTCCATATTCAATGTTATGCTTTCAGACCTTGAAGGTAATGCAGGACAAAAGAATCAGGAACTATGAATGTGACCTAATTAAGAAAAAGATGTAACTGTAGACCAAAGAGTTTAAGGTGAGGCTTGTGATTAATGTCATTAGTTAAGGTATAAGTGTAGAAGTAATTATAAAACTTCTTCATTCCTGTAATAAAAACTGCCCATTTATAGGAAGTCATTCTGTTCTATAGATCATTGGTTTATAGGCTATTGCTGGACTGAAAAGTCTGAAGGCACTAGAACTTTGCAATTTAAGAAATGATGCTCTCATCAAAGCTTTTGATCTAAATTATAAAATTTATGTACCTATTTTCTGAATTCTGACTACTTCTTAATTTTCCTAGACTTAGGAAAGCTAAGTGCTTTGAGAAACTTGTTGAAGCAAGTGCTTTAAGAAACTTATAGCACATATTCAGGATTTTCAAGAATTCTTTATCTGCTTGCTGTGGAATGGAACAAGATCATGTGGGTTCCAGGAAGAGGCTAACATCAAGCCTTTAGATAAGCCTCAAAGCAATGATTTGATGCATTAAGTCAGTCTGCAATAAAATATGTAATTTAAGTATTCGAGGGTGTTTATACTACTTTTGTCTTTTGGCTCTATGTTTTTGGGAAAGAAACGTGTAGTGTGCCAACACTATTATAAAAACAGTAGTACACATTTAAAAATACATTTTATTTATTAACCGATTAACATATTTCTTATTTTTAATAACATTTACAGCCTTTGTACACTCCTCCCATATGTCATTTTTCAACAATTGAATTATAGGGAAGACACAGTTTTGCATTACTTGCTATTAATATAGTATAATTTTTAATTACTGTGTGGCCATTTCTTTACTGTGAGAAGAGCTTTATCATTAGAAGGATCTCATCTTCACTGGAAGATATTGTGTGCCATTTCAGGGGCCAACTGGACCTGTAGCCCCCACCACTCTGCCCCCACCCCTGGCATCTCAGGGCACAACACGCTGGAGCTCTGCCTCCTGTCAGATCCTTTCCACCCCACACCCTTGCCCACTACTGTGACCACAGGAAAACCTGTCTTCTATGAAACCATCCCTCCCCAGTGCTTGCATCATTACCTGAGCTCTGCCTTCTGTCAGATCCAACTCCTACCACTCTTCCATGGAAAAACTGTCTTCTATGAAACTGGTTCCTAGGGCCAAAAAGGTTGGAAACTGCTGAATTAGACTTTTAACAGTTTCCCAGCATTGAACCAGAAATGATTGGGACTAATCCTGTCATAAATTGCTGTAAAACAAAAGTGCTAGTTCTTGCTCATACACACAAATGACAAAATAAAACAATGCTAAATGGCTCTCTAGAGGAACAGAACAACCTACTTTGCAACGCAGTGTACATACATAACATGTTTCTGAACATCTCTGCTTCAGAAATCAGGAAAAAGAAACTCACTTTATTATTATTTAAGACAATAAGATACTACATAGTTCCTAGAATCTTGACTGAATTGTAACCTAATTCAGAATCACACCAGGGGAGGAGAAACAGTTTGCTTTTCCTATGTAGTTTCCTATCTCAGGTGGCCATGTTTAATGTCAGGTGCATCTAGGAAAGGTTTAAAACCGTTGGTGCACCTAGCTGTCTAATCCTATATAACAAGGATGGCTGAGGTATGTCATTGTAATAACTATTTTTAAAAAGTTAGTTAATTCTTGCCAGGTGTGATGGCTCATGCCTATAATCTTAGTGCTCTAGGAGGCCAAGGGGGTGGATTGCTTGAGCTCAGGAGTTTGAGACCAGCCTGAGCAAGAGTGAGACACCATCTCAACAAATAGCTGGTGGCATCCTGACAGGCACCTGTAGTCCCAGCTACAAGTGGAGGCAAGAGGATCACTTGAGCCCAAGAGTTTGAGGTTGCTATGAGCTATGAAGCCACAGCACTCTACTTAGGATGACAAAGTGAGACTCTGTCTGAAGAAAAGTAATTGCTGCATGAAGCAGGAGTCTGAGGAACAGCTCTTTTCTCAGTAATGACCATTTTATGTTAGCAGCAGCTGAGTCAACTGTTCGTCTTCACCTGCCTCCTATAGCAAGATGATTTTGTTTTTGTTCTCTCAAATAAGTTGTTCAATTTTGTACTGAAATTTGTTCAGTATTTCTGGGATGTTTACTATGCTGTATAACTCAGTAATGCACAGTGGGTGTAATAAGGCCTTCTCAACAATTACTATGCCTTGCATATCAAGAAAGGTTCTCTTTTCCTGGCTTTAAATTTAGTATCATCTCTTATTTATTTCACATAGAGGCAACCAGAAAAAAGCTTAAATAAATTTCTTGTGTATCATTTTGAGATTACACTACAGGGTGTCCCAAAAGTCACCACACATAGGGAAAATGGGAAATTGTAGCTAAATGTACATTTATTTGCAACATATACATCATAAAATTTTACAAGGAGGTGGCCAAATTCTGTAAGTAAATATAGCTACGCTTTAACTTTTCCCCTCATGTATGATTATCTTTTTGCTATTCTGGGTATTTCATTATGGTGGTGTTTATGCCACCAATGATTTAATTTTGATGATTAAATAGGGTTTACAGTTGGCTCTCCATATCCACAGGTTCCACATGGATCAACTAACTGTGGATCTAGAATATTAAAAAAAAAACAACAACAACAATAATAACCAACAATTGAAAATAATGCAAATGAAAAAATAAATTCAGTATAATAACAACTATTTACATAGCATTTACATTGTATTGGGTATTTTATGGAGAGTAGAGATGATTCGAAGAGGAAGATGTGCATAGGTCATATGCAAATACTACAGCATTTTATATAAGGGACAAGAGCATTTAGGGAATCTATTATTCTTGGGTGTCCTAGAACCAGTCACCCATGGATGCTGAGAGATGACTGCAGTTCTTTCTCATTAAATCATTTATCATTTATTTTATTCAAAACAATATATTTCTCTATATTTCCATATCTGCAGAGGAAACAACTTCAAAACTCAGTAGTTTAAAACAATGATTATTCTCTTGGTTGGCAATTTTTCTTGACTCAGCTGGTGGTTCTTCTTGTCTTGGTCTTATCTGGCTGTCCTTAGCTGGTCAGGCTCGTGATCTGAGTTCAGCTGTTGGGACAGCTCGGGACTTGCTGGTTTATAACATGTCAGCTTGGACGGCTGCAATGACTGAAGCTCTGTCCATGTAGCATCCCATTGGCTGATAAGCCAACCCAGGTTGGTTCTCATGGTGACCAGAATGAAGAATGAGACAGGAGGAATGGGAGAACAGAAGCTGCAAAGCTGCTTGAGGCTGAAGGAATCCACAACCCACCAGAATGGCATAAAGATTAATTTAAACCACAGACATTCGAGAGACAGCAGAAACAGAAAAAAGCCTTTTCTGTGCATCCCTTTTCTCATGAAAGACAGAGATTGTGAGAACAAAGCTTTTATAAATATATTCTCTGGGGGAGCTTCTAGCCTGGGTGGAGACTGACCATGAGCATTAGGATGAGAAACTGCATGAACAAACTTCATCAGAAACTTCTCTATCTTCCATTTGTTTCCCACAGAAGCTCTAGCTCCCTCCTTTTCCTGCAAAGCTGATATAGAAACCTCTACCCCTGTTTGTTCCAGAAGTCACTCATCATTGAATGTACCCATACACATGTGAACCAAACTTTTTTTTTCTATTAATCTGTTGTCAATTAATTTGCAGCCCTGGGGCATTCAGACCTAAGCTGGCAGAGGAAAGTTTTCCTTCCACTAAGTCCTGGGTTCAGAACTGACACAGTATCATCTTTCCAGAATCATTTGGGCAAAGCAAGACACAAGGCCAGTTCAGATTCAAGGGACGAGGAAATAGACTTCACTTATTCATAGAGTCACAAAATAACCATGTATGTGGAAATGAAAAGCAAATACTTTTAATCAGCCAACAGATTTAAGAATAAATCATGATAGAAATTTGCTAATATATTTTTTAATTTTTTAATTTTTTTATTAAATCATAGCTGTGTGCATTAATGTGATTGTGGGGCACGATACACTAGTTTCATTGACCATTTGACACATTTTCATCACACTGGTTTACATAGCCTTCCTGGCATTTTCTTAGTTATTGTGCTAAGACATTTATATTCTACATTTACTAAGTTTCACATGTACCCTTGTAAGATGCATCGCAGGTGTAATCCCACCAATCCCCTTCTCTCTGCCCCCTCCCTCTCCCTCCCCTTCCTTTCCCCCTTCCCCCTATTCTTAGGTTGTAACTGGGTTATAGCTTTCATGTGAAAGCCATAAATTAGTTTCATAGTAGGGCTGAGTACATTGGATACTTTTTCTTCCATTCTTGGGATACTTTACTAAGAAGAATATGTTCCAG
>CAUYPK010105901.1:0-42390 GCA_963574355.1 Loris lydekkerianus
CTCATGATTGTTTTTCACCATTGCCTCTGGCCATCCTCAGAGTTGGGGAGGTGTCTCTCCAAGATTAGACCCCAGTGGGTTCACTCTATTGTTGCTGGATCTTTGTAGGGAGTGACCCTGTGTAGTTCCTCTGGGGCTGCTCTAGCTAGGGAGTTCTGGTTTTGGAAGCAGCTCTGGTATGTGACACACCTGGATCCAGCAACATGGCTGGGGGTGGTGCACACTGTTCTGGGAGTGCTTGGCGCTCAGTGTCTTTGGCACAGAGAACCCAAGGCTCTAGCAGTCTCTGGCAGGAGAAGGGCTGTGCGCAGAGGCAGGGAGGGCTCCAGAGGGCACGCAGCTACCAGAGTCCCTGGCCAGATGAACGGGCTAGTGTGGAGGCTGGGAGGACACAGGGTTGCATGGCTCCCGCAGTTCCTAGACAGGGAATGTGGAGGCCTGGTGGGTGTGGGTCACCGATTGGGGGTTGTTGCACAGCTCTTATGAATGTCTGGGCGGTGCCAAGCCCAGGAGTTTGAGGTTGCTATGAGCTGTGACATCACGGCACTCTACCCAGGGCAACAACCAAAGGCTCCAGTATGCCAAAACCGTCTCACTCTGCCCCTAAGGATTAAGGCTGTAAGGCAGTTCACTCCCCGCCTTTAGGCTGCTCAGTGACTAGGTTACTTTGTCCCGCCCGATCCTTGCTGTGGGACCCTGAGGGTGGAGCTTGCCGGGGCAGTTCTTTCCCAATGGCTTCCTGAGCCCAGCACAGTGGCTCTGTCTGGGGCCCCAGACAATGCCCAATGTTTTCCACACTCCTGCTCAAGCTCTCCCCAAGGCAGTTCAACTGAGTGCCAAGTCCAAGAACACCAAAACAGTTCACAGGAAAGGCCTTTCTGGTTTGCAGTCTCACTGATGCTTGTACTCACAGTTGCCGGGGTGCTTAGGTCGATGAAACACACTCAATCACTTGCCAGTTCTCCACTGTTTTTGTCCTCCTCTTGGGGTCCAGAAGTCCCTTGATGGCTCCCTGTATCCTCAAAGGGATGATTATAGGCAGATCCCACCAGCCAGAGATGCCTGGAGTCCTGTCTCCCCAGACTTGCTGTGCCCAGTTGAAAGTATGATTTTTTAATGTTCACATGTATCCTGACCTGGTTTCAGCCATTAAGTGAGGTAGAACTTCAGAGAGCACAAGCCACTGAGACAGCCATAGCAACAATAACCTTTCATTGCATGAGAGGGGGATGCCACATGTCAAAGCCAGATCTTGAATTTCACCTCTTTGTGACTAGCCTGGAGGAACCCAAAGTGAAAAGTCCCGGCCGTGCTGAGGAGAAATTAGTGCTGAGAACTGAAATGCTCCCTGGATTGGTAGAGAACACCTGGTCTAGAAACGACTCGGAAACCAGCCACCAGCACTGCTGAGCTGGGGCCAGACCTGGCAGCGGGCGGCGGGTTCACGCAGGGCTCGGGGCAGAGGTGTATGTTTTCTTTAGAGAGATATCTGATCAAGTCATTAGCCCATTTTAAAATTGTGTTATTAGTTTCTTTGCTATTGAGTTGTAAGAGTTTCTAATATATTTTGAAGATTAATCCCCTATCAGATACATGGTTTGCAAATATTTTCTCCCATCTGTAGGTTGTCTTTTCACCTGTTGATTGTTGCATATTTATACACTAACAACAAACTATCTAAAAAGAAATTAGGAAAATAATTCCACTTATAATAGCTCCCAAAAGAATAAAACACTTAGGAATAAACTTACCTAGGAAGGTGAAAACTACCAAATATTGATGAAAAAATTAAATAAGATACAAACAAATAAAAAGACTTTCTGCATTCATGAATCAGAAGACTTAATATTGTTTAAATGTCCATACTACCCAAAATAATCTATAGATTCAAAGTAATATCTATGAAAACACCAATGGCATTCTTTATAGAAACAGAAAAAAAAAATTCTATAATTCATACAAAACCAAGATCATGAATAGCCAAATCAACCTTGAGAAAGAAGAACAAAGCTAGAGGCATCACATTTCCTGATTTCAAAATACATTACAAAGCTACAGTAATCAAAACATTAGTGTACTTGCATAATGACAGACACATAAACCCATGAAACAGAATAGAAGGCCCAGAAATAAATCCACACATATCTAGTCAGCTAATTTTCCATAAAGGAGCCAAGAATACACAATAGGGAAAGTATAGTTTCTTGAATAGATAATGTTGAGAAATCTAGATATCCATGTTCACAAAAGAATAAAATTGACCCTTGTCTTACAGCATACACAAAAATCAACTCAGACTTAAACATAAGGCCTGGGACTGTAAAACTTCTGGAAGAACACATGGGGGAAATCTTCATGACATTGGTCTTAGCAATGGTTTTATGTATATGACATCAAGAGCAGAGTCAACAAAACCAAAAATAAATGAGTGGGTTACATCATCTTAAAAAGCTCGATACAGAGAAGGAAGAAGCACTTGTGGTTTGAGCGCCTTTCTTCTGTTGAATATCCCAGTTTCTGTACCTGTGAATTGAGGGGCAAGTGGTTGGGGGTTGGAGCTCTCAATCCTACTTCCTCCGTAAAATTCCTTAAAATCCCATCCTACTGTTCTCCTTTCCTGTGGTTCTTCTGCTTTAAAATGTCGAACAGAACTGAAAAGAGGATGAGTCTAAACAGGTTATTGTATGGGACTGACTTGGTTTTCAGTTACACATCTCTGCTATCAAGGGTAGACATGGAATAAAAATGGGACCAGATAAAATGTGGGCAATTACTTAAAAACAAAACAGACCAACGATTCAACTGTTTTGTATCTTCATCAGTTAATTTGTTAAAATGCGTGAATCTACATACCAAAAAAGAGTAGTTGGACTGTATGTAAATTAGAAACAACAGAATAAACATGAAATGAGCCCTGGCTTTCCCTTGGTAACCTACTAAAGTAGGTGCTGGGGTGGTCCAGTCCTCTGGGTTCCTCTCACAGCTCCATCATTGACTGGTACCTGTCACTTGTCTTGTTCCTGCCTGGGGGCATCTAAGGCCGGCCACCTGCCTGGTGCTGCTGGAGGGAAGTGACTTCCATGGCGATAGGACCACATCATGCCCAACTCAGGGCCCTACACGTGACAGGAGCATCAGAGCTGTGGCTCAACTTGAGCCTCCATCTCCACAGTATTTTAACTCCGAATGCTCTGATTTTGTCCTTGAAGGAGATTCATTTGTTTGTTCAGGCAACACTTACTGAACACCTACTATGTTCCAGGAATGGCGTTAGGAATCCAGGATATGAAAACAAGGCACAGCCCCTGCCTGGAGCTGCTCCAGGGAGAACTGGGCGTGTAAACAGATAATTAGAGCACAGTGTAATTAGTGCTAATGGAGGCGTGGGCAAACGCTCCTGGAGTGCAGGGGGTGGGGAGAAATTGCTGCAGCCTCTGCTATAGCCCTGCAGCTGCTCCAAGACAGTGTCACAGCTGTGCCTGAAGGAGGAGGCTTTGCCCAAGGAGACAGTGATGCTGTGTCAGGTCAGTGTATCAGATGCGCATGCGCGCACACACATATACACACACATGCACACACACCCATAGGCCTCCTACCCTCCCATGGGGTGGATCATTCTGGCTCCGTCTTCTCCTCCTCCTGGACTGCTCCTGCTCTGACTCCATTAACGCCCTGCCCTGGAAGATGGGTAGTGGCTGTGGGCGAATCTCACTACCATTCTTCCTGGTGCCTTTGCCTCACAGGCTGAGTGTGTGTGTGTGGGGGTGTCTAGGCTGCCTGATGGTCACCATGGCAACAGGTTTTCCTTTAAGTCTTCTGCAAGTGCAGAGTGCTTCCTTAGGGGAGAGGGCTCTTGCCCAGTGCCCTGGCCCGGCCCAGCTGAACCGCAGGCTCTGCATCTGCCTTCCAGGATTGTTTCAAGGTCTTTACTTCTCTCTAGGTGTCCATGGTGCACTAGGAGCCTGACCCCCAGGCCTACCACTGAATTTAAACAGCTGTGGACAGTAGTGTTCCAAACGAAGGTGACTGAGCTTCAGGTTGTCAGCTGCCAAGGACAAGGTTGTCACAGGGGAGAGATGCACTGGGAAGCCAGTTCTGCACAAATCCATGTGTGTTGATTGCAGAGTAATCAGGATGACAGAGGCCAGGAAACTAGGGATGCACAGACTAGAGAAGAGAAGTGGCGTGGAGAACAGTGTGCTGACTAAATACATATTATGTAGTAAAGGGAGCAGCCGCAGTCCGTGGGCCGCAAGAGAATCGTGTGGACCAAGGGAAAGGCCACAGTAGTTCCTTCTCCTTCCTTATGCTTCCACAAAGTCTTCTAACCTCCTGACCCTTTCAAAGGTGGAAGGAGCTGCTTTGAGCTCCCATCAACACAGATAATCAAGCAAAGGCCAGATGGCCATTGGGTGGGCACTCAAGTATGGGTCGGGGCGTCTGGCGAGCTGGACACTTACCCCGTGGTGGTCTCCTCATCTGTGAAATGAGGAATGGAGCTTGGTGTGTCTCAGACACTGTCTTCTTTACAACCTCATGTTCATACCTTATTACCTAACCTTGATCTGAACTACAGAGGCCTAACATCACAGATTGAAAGCATACTTCTTATTTTTCTGAGCATTTTCATATCCATGCTCTTGTTGTTTCTTCTTCATTACTCTGTGAAGTAAAAAGAAATTCTCTTCCAGAGGCAGAGGGTTCAAGGGATCTACCCCAGTTCCCAGCAGGTGAGTGTCTGAGCTGACATGGGCGTCAGGTCTTGGGATGGCCAGTCCAGTCCTCTGTCCAGTTGGTGCCTGCTCTTGCCCAGGGTGTGTTTTCTGGCATTTCCACCTTGGGTCCACAAAGAGAGGTTGTCAGTTAGCAGAAGAGAGGTTACCATGTGACACAGTACGGCAGAAACAGTGCCACGTAAAGCAAACATAGTTTTCAGAAAAAAAAAAAAATAGATGTCTGCTGTTTGTCCTCAACTTTGGGGTTTGCTGCTAGATAAACTCAGAGACACTAAAGCCAAGTTGCTAACTGTATGTGCTGGGAATACATGGGTTCTATAGAAGTGATTTCTGCAAATGGATCTGAGTGGGGTGAGAGTTGAATAATAAAAATATCTAATAAATCTTAACTGATCTCCTCAAACCCTGAGTTGGTGTGGAGATGGGAGAGGTTGGCCACTGGGTCTTCTTGGCATGGCACCCAACTGAAAATTCAATAGGAGTAATGTTCCTTGGGAAATGGAAGCCTCAAGTGACAAATAAGACCTCAGAACTTTGAGTCTTTATTCTATACAGTCTTTATTCAGCCGCCTGTGGATATGTATCCCACCAACAACCCAATAATGCCGTTTCCATGTGCTATGAAAAGCCCCCTCCTCACACTTCTTAAAACCACTGTGTTTCCTTCTTTGTAGAGTTCAACAGAAGCAATGAATTCAAATTTGAAATCACACCATATATACGTGTGTGACACACTTTTCAACGGATTACAGTTTTCCACGTGGAAAAGTCTAAAGCCTTCATTTGGCTGACCTCTGTCCTCCAAGTAAACCTTGATGATGTTTCCCTCCAGGGCTGAAGATGGCCTTTTTTCTTCTTCACTAACTCACAGGGAAGTGGGAAGGCTTTTCTGTGCCACTTAGGAGTTGGACCCTGGAGTCTGCTCCTTGTGATGCAAAAGGGATGGTGGGTTGAAGCTTGAAGTAGGAGAAACTGTTAATGAGAACACGAGGCCAAGGGTCCATCCTATCGTGCCTTCTGGAGAGTCCAGAGGTCTTTGGCAACAGGTGGGGCTATGGCTGAGCTGGCCTGAGGGGCACCCCCATGGTGGTGGTGGTGGAGAGGTACACACTTCTGGGACCACTGAGTCCCAGACATGAGGTGTTTGAAGTTCCACGAAGGTCTGGTATTTTCTCAGAAACCCTGGCTGTAGCATGCATGTTGTGTATCTACATTGGATGCTGGAAATGGGGAGTTGGGGTTGGGTGGCAGAGGGTGTTTGCTGAGGAAGGAGGGGCTGCTCAGGCCCAGGGATTGCCCCTTGTTGCTGTGCTTCCTGAATCTCTGGCTCCTTTTGACAGTGGTTTAAGTGGATCCATGTTGGGATAGTTGGGTCTAACCCTTGCCGCAGCACCCTCACAGATGGCCTTTCCCTGTCTGGTTGTTCCCTTCTGTGGTCTCAGACCCCACCTGGACCATCTTGGCAAGTCCATTGTCAGAGCTCCTTCCTTATGAGGAGTGAGCTCCAGCGCCTTCATTTTCCGGCATTGGTTCTAGTTCTCAGTCTGGAGTTATGCAAGACAAATGCGGCATCTTCCCTGGGCCAGCCAGAGGCCCCGTCTCACCTGAGTCTACTTACAACATGGTGTTCAGTCATGGTTTTCTGGGGGTGGCCGCGCTAGGTAAAGCACACTAGGGTTTACTCTGTGCTGTGGTTACACTGTGGTGACAGATGTGGACTTGACGCTACAATGCAAGTGTTTTCTCGGCCTTGGCATGAAGGAGCACAGAGCCTTGAGAGGGGCACATCTGCCTTTCCACAGGGCCTCACTTAGGGCAGATATTCCTGCCTGTCAGCCCTCTCCCAGAGGGGGAGGAGGAGGTAAGGCTTCCCAGGGTAGAACCAGAGAGTAGAGCGCCTGTGCAGGCCGGACGTGGGGCTCGACCTTGCTCTTGTGTCTATGGACCTGATGCTCCCATGGTAGTGATTTCTGTCTTCCCAATTTGAGAGGCCTGAATCCTTCCCCAAATCAATGGAGGGCTCCAGAAGGGCACAGGGTCTCTCAGTCTCCCTCCCAGCTCCCTCTTCCACTCAGGGCATTTGCAATGGCTGGCATGACTGTGATGATCTCACCAGCGTGGTGTGAGGCTGACTCACTCGGCATCTCAGGCTGAGCACAGCCGGCGGACGTGGGCTGAAGGAGACTGCAGGCTCTTACCGGTCATCACTGCTATGGCTTCCTCAGGGTTTTCTTAGAAACAATCTCAATCATATAGTAAAGCTGAAATTACAGTGCAAAACCCTTTTTATTCCTGAACTGTTTCTGAGTATGTAGCTGCAGTGATGTCCCTCACCCACAAAGACGTTAGTTATATATTCTACCAACATGGACACGCTCTCGTGTGACCACGAGACAGCACTCAAAGGCAGGGAGGAAACTGATTCACTTCCAGCATGGAATCCTCAGACTACACCCAAGTTTGGCCAGGGGCCCCAGGGAAGATCTTTACTGTATTGTAGTTAGTTGTATGTCTCTGTAGCATCCTTCGGTCTGGAATAGTTGCCCAGTCTTTCCTTAACTCTGGAGACCTTGATGCTTTGAACTCGTCTGATTAATGCTGCTCACTTTGGGGTTGTCTGATGCTCCCTCATGATTAGATTCAGACCATATATCTGGGCAAGAATTTCACAAAAACTTCTCATCCCATCTTACCAGGTGGCACACAATTCTGATTCATGCCAGAGCGAGTGGTGCCAGCTCTGATCACTTGCTCAGGGTGGTGGCTGCCGGGTTTCTCCACCACCCGGTGACTCTTCACCTCTTTGTAAGTAACCGCATGTGGAGACAGTTGGGGATCAGGCTTGTTCACAAGTCTGCGTGTATCTGTGTGAGCCCGTGGTTGCCTCTCTTATTCAATGGATTGCAACCCATTGTCCTCCTTCTTTACTTTGCCGCTCAGTTTGCCTCGGGGTTGGCCAGTGGAGTCCCCCCAAGCTGGCTTCTTTGCGCCTTCACATGTCCCCATCACTCTTTGAGCCCTTACTGCCCTCACTTCTGGCATAGTGAGACAGGTTGGCTTGTGCTGCACCTGTCTGGACTCAGCTCATTCCCAAGGCTCCCTTGTTCCTTGCGGTGGAGATGGTGGATAGACCCCCTCCCCCCCGGGGGCTCAGGCGTGCTCTTTGGCATTCAGGTGGCTCCAGGCCCTTTCAGGGGACAGAGTGAAGAAATACACAGGTGTGTGTTTACATATAGGATTGTGCAGAAACGGTTGCATTTGTCTTTACATGGCTCTTTATTTACCAAAACTCACAAGTTCACATAGATATTATAAATTCCTAAAACCTCAGGATTCACTTTAGATTTACCCCCTTTTTTTATTTATAGTTCCCTCTTTGACAGCCGGACCTTTGCCTCTGGTTATCATTAATGTTGTTTTTTTTTTTTTTTTTTTGGCTGGGGCTGGGTTTGAACCCACCACCTCTGGCATATGGGGCCAGCGCCCTACTCCGTTGAGGCACAGATGCTGCCCCATTAATGTTTTTTTTAATTGATCAATCTCCCTAAGTGTGACTAGTCTCCCATTGCTGCCACTGCCCCTTCCTGGCATGCATGGCCTCCTACTCTGTGCCACACTGTCCCTCCTCCTCAGGATCCTATACCCAATGCTGGGCTCTCCCCATGGCCACCCTCTCATGCAGAAACCTGTCTCACAACCTCAGGCTTGATAACCTGAGAACTGAGCTGCCCCTTGGAGGGGAGACCTTCCTCCCATCACTTGGGCTTCAGCAACTATTCTGGGCCCATGTCTCCCCTTTGCTCTGGTACAGGTGTAAAAGGGACCAGAAAGAAGGAAGGAAGGAAGGAGAAGAAGAGAAAGAAGAAGAGAAAAATGGAAGAGAAGAAAAACAGGAAAAGAGAGAGCAAGTGGGCCCTTCCTCCCCTGCCCTGGTGAGGCAGCAGAACCTGCTTCTTGGTAGATGCTGGGACCTGCGAGGGCCCTGTTAGCCAGGCAACCTGTCCACTGGCACATTAAGGCAAAGTGCAGTGGGGACGGAGGCCGCCTTTGGGTAATATGCAGATCATCCCATTTTGAGGTACATTATGGAAGTGCTAATTGTGCTTTCTGAATGCAATTTGGTGCCAGTTGCAGGAATAACTCTGGCACCTGTTTGGACTTTAGACTTGCAGATTAACTCTCATGGAAGGAGTAGCAAAACAGGGAATAATTTGTCTCTAATAAGCCACTTGGAAGCCAACTCATTTCTACAGTTGGTGTCAGAAAAGTGCAGCCTGGTGATTGGAACAGGAAACTGAGTGTCTAGTTCGCAGAGTTCTCTGCTGAATCTGCCAGGCCTTGCCGAACAACTCACCTTGCTTTGCATCTACTGGCCTCAATTTACCTCCCACTGTTAGGGATAAGAGTGATTTTTCTCAGTTTGGGCAAACTGGACCTGAAGGAGGCAGTTTTCTGCAATTGTCACCTGTATGCACAAGGACAGTTTTGATAAATATGAACAGAAGGTGCAAGGACAGGAGATGAGTGTCTGCATGTATGACCAATTTCCAAGGGCGTGATTCTCAAAGTGGGGTCCCTGGACCAGCAGCTGCTGTTGCCTGCAATATTGGAAATGTAAATCCACAGCCTCAAAAACTGGGCATGGGTTTAGTAGTCTGTGGCTTAACAAAGCCTCCAGGTGATTGCAACGCAGAATAGTTTGAGAAGCATTGACGGCTTTAGGAAAAGTGGCTCAGTTTAGTTAAGTAGCATTTAGTTACTCAACAAATGGCAACCGGGGTCATACTATGCGCCTGGCAGTGTGTTGGGCACTGCTGGCTGAATTAGGAATTAGACACCCTCATGGGGTTGTTGTTGTCTACCACGATTGCCTAATGAGTGACGGATTAAACCAGAAACCAGGTGGAATTCTAGCAGTGGAAAAAGCAGGTTTTGGAAAGGGAATAATGGAGGTGCCTCTTTAAGTAGGGAAGTCAGGGAAGGCTGCTCTGAGGAGGTGCCCTTTATGCATCAGCTGTGTTATCAAGAAAGCCAGAAAAAGCTGGCTGGAGGAAGGGACAATGTAGGGACATTTGAAGAAGAGGGAGATTTGGAGCTCAACGCCACAGGAGACTCTCCCCATGCTTCCTTGCTCAGGCTCAGAGACGTGCTGGAGGAGGGGCAGTGGGGCTCCCTGGCGCAGGAACTGTTTATCATCCAGCTGGGCAGAGACGGCATCATCGTCATTTTCCAGGGGCCAGATATTTGCAATATTAAAGAAGAAATCATGTGATTTGCTGACAGAACTTAATAGGTAATTCAAGGGGCCTTATTATTCCTATGCATCGTATCTGGCTGTGACAGGCAGTGAGCTGTCTGGCACGGGGGAGAGAGCACGTGCCTTCAGTGTGGGTTTTTTCTTCCTTCCTGAGATGACAACTGACACCCTCTTTGGATGGGTGCCCCCAAGTCTTCCCTGGGGGTGAAGACTTCAGTGGGTGCTGGGGACACAGTGGAAGGGCTCTTTGCAGGTCAGGCTGGCCCACAGCACTGAGTGATGTGATCAGTGTGTCCTATGGGGAGAGCAGTCAGAGAGGGCACTGCTAGAGCTGCCGACTGCCAGCCCCGCGCCGCAGGGGAGGGTGTGTGCTTCTGCTGCTGCAGGAGTGGGTTGGAAGCTCTGTTTCACAGCTTTGAGACAAGGGCCTATCTTCATCCTTGAGCAATATTCCTCACAATATGTGCACGCGCACGCTCCCTTACCAGGCATTCTTCACCTCTCCGGGGCAGGTGACGGCTTCCCCAGTACAGTGTCTGGCAGACGAGAAGACAACTGTGGAATGACTGGGGAGAGATGGGACGGGGCACCGGAATGGGGAACTTCCCTGAGAGACGAGGAGGACAGCGCACTTGGGCACTTGTCCTGAGCTTGGTTGGATATTCTGTCCCATTACATTTGAAGGTGTGAGCAAATGGGAACTTGAAAAAGCCAGTCCTTCAAGATGGATCCCGAGTGGCTAACTGGCCCTAAATTTAAAATAGAGCCAAGTGGCCATTTGGTGACTAGGAAGTCACACGCTTACTCTTAGTTCCCCCAAACTCACATACCTCTGTTCAACCTTGGGACTTTCAAGAGTTTACGTGAACCAACCAAGCTGGGCTTAGCTGCACTGACCACTCAGAACTCAGATGTGTCAACCAATCAGAATGAAGCAAGTTTCAACTCTTCTTTGCATAACCTCACCTGATTGGGAACCTGGGTGGAAACTTTTTCTATAAAACGCTGAATTCTCTCTTTGTTCTCTGGAATGTTTTAGACTAAAGGGTGCATCTCCCTGGTTTGCTGACTATTCACCAGAATAAAGTATCTTACTCCAAATTCATTTTCAGAGACCTTTTGTTTACAGAGGCCTAGATTGGGGGTTCCCCAGTCCTTGGAAGGGTGGCTCAGTGGCTAAGTGGCATACGCCTAAAACCAAGTCTGGCACTTACTGGGCATTTAGAAATCTGTTGTTCAAATAATGCTTTTTTCTGGTTAGTGATTTTATTATTTCTATTATGTCAGTCATCCTGGGGCTCTCCTTGGCTGGGTATGGGGGGGTGGGGTGGGGGTGGCCAAGGCAAACCCTAGATGGGTTTGCTCACTTCTTGCTCCTCTTTGCAGTGTTGTGTTGTGGAGGAGAACGGCCAGGAAAGGACGGAAGAGCAGCACTCCTCCCTGGGCTGGTGCAGGGCTGAACCATCACTCACTTGTGCATCTTGCACACTTTTTGTGCTTTGGAAGGCAAATCTTGCCTTGTCTATTTACCTACATTTATGCCTCTGGTCTCAAGACACAGCCAGCAAACCACCGTTGAAGCAGTGGGGACGGGGCAGTGTGTGGTGGAATAACTGGTCCTCTTGACCACATGATTGGGAAACTCTGGAAACTGTCTTTCCTCCTAGCTCTCAGTCATCCCAAAGGGGCCAGGGGGTAAGTTGGTGTGAATAAGTCTGCACAACATTATTCACAATAGCCAAAAGGCAGAAGCAACTCAGTTGTCCATTGACACGTCAACAGATGAATAGATAAACAAAATGTGGTGTATATGTACACGCACTGAATTCTCATCCAGACTTTAGAAAAGAAGGGAATTCTGACACATACTACAACACGGATGGACCTCAGTTACTAAAAAACAATATTGTACAGTCCCACTCCTCTGAGTATTTAGAATGGGCAAAATCATAAGGACAGAGAGTCACGTAGAAGTCACCAGGGCTGGAGGAGGGAGAGCAGGGAGCTGTTGTTTAATGGGTGTGGATTTTTGGTTTAGGAAGATGAGAAAGCTCTGCAGGTGGATAGCGGTGATGGCTTGCAGAACAATGTGAATGTACTTAATGTCACTGAACTGTACACTTAAAAATGGTAACTTGTATGTTACACATATTTAATAATAAAAAAATCTGCCAAAGAGGGAGAGTTGGCGCTGCAGCTTGTGCCTGCCTCCTTGGTGCAGTGCTGGACCTGAGTTTGGGCTGTAAGGTGTTTTTAGGGTGGAACACCCTGTAGGACTGGGAAGAGGCAGAAGTTGAGCTGAGTCTGTAAGGCAACCCCTCAAAGCCTTGGAAGCTTTGTACTCATCAGGACCAGATGACTTGTCCTCTGATACCTGACCCATTCTCAGTTTCCCACTGTGGCGAGATGAAGCTGTCATCTGAGAAATGAGGGGGTCTCTGCTGGCCATACAGGGGATCTGGGTAGCCCTTTTCTGGTCAACTGCAGTGGGGAGTTAGGAGTTCAAAGAGTTGTCTGCAGAATATTCAGGACACCCTCACTTAGCAAGCTGGCATTGCTGCTATCCACGGGGGGTGAAGTCACTTGTGCCCCAGTGAGCAAGTCCAGAACCATCTTCTCCCAACTCTCGGCTCCCTCGCCTTGCAGTTCTCACTGGTCTTGTGCTCAGACCTCACATTTGTCTCAGTTTCTCAGCTATGGGGTGATCACACCACTATAACCTTATAGAATTTCCAAGAGGATGAAGTCAGGTATCTGAAATAAATGTACAATACTCTGAATTTGTTAAAAGGAAAAATATGATTATTTCCAGTTGAATGAGGCATTGATAATACAGCAGTGATAGTAACCCAGAAATGTATGAGTTTGAATACTAATTCCACAGATGACCCACTGGGAGTGTTTGGGAAAATTGTTATTTGTATATTTTTATGCCCTCTGCCATCTACTTAGCACACATTTATTGAGCACCTGTTAAGCACACCGCATCCTATGGGATACAGAGAGGGATTCAGAGTGGTGCAGGGCCTGGAAGCCGGTCCTTCCCCTGCAGAGGCAGAACAAGCTAAAGGTGGCACCAGGCAGCATCTGAGCATGAGGAGGGGCTCCGGGCCCTCCATCGCCCTGAGCACACAGAAAGCGCTCTGCTTCCCCACATCACACTCAAGGGCCATGAACCATCTATTGAACAAACTTTTAATGAAAAATAACAGTTTAGCCAAAAAGTCAATACCAATTTCTCTGTCCCAAGTCACAAAGATTTTCAAGCCCTCAAACTCCACCTGAGCATCTGTGTCCAGAAGCTCGAGCTGCAAGATAGCGTTCTCCCCTGCAGACTCATCTTTATCCATATACTGAGTTGCTGCTGTCCATAAACAGGGCCTTGGTCCCCTTCAGCAGAATAACAGAAAGGGGATTGTGTTCATTTCCTAGGGTGGCAAACCGAGCAGTGGCCTAACATGGCAGAAATGCATTGCCTCATAATTCTGGAGGGCAGGAGCCTGCAGTCAGAGACTTGGCAGGGCCACACTCCCTGGGAAGCTGAAGGCGAGGACCCTTCCTTGCCTCTTCCAGCTGGCAGATGCTGGTGATCCTTGGTATTCCCTGGTTTGCTGCTGGGTCTCGTGTCTGCCATCCTCTTTTCATGACATTCTCCTAGCACCTCTGTGTTGTCACGTGGCCATCCTGTGATGTGACACAGTCATCCCAGACACCCTACTCCTCTATAGCCTCCTCTAACTAATTACATGGGTAATGAACCTATTTTCAAACCATTCTGAGGTCCTGGAGACTAGGATTTCAACATATCTTTGTGTGTGTGTGGGATGTGATTCAACCCCAAACGAGAACCCAGAATCTGCATTTGCTGTCTCCTGGACACAGGCGAGAGGGGGTATGTCTGCTTCGGAGGGTCCCTTTCCGTGGCAGTGTTTGTAGGGTACGTCATGGCTCTAATCTAATGGACCACCAGTATCTTCAGACTTGGTTGAACATTCACATTGGGCTACTACTGACCTTTTTGTTTTCAAAGCCAATTTTTAAAATATAGTTGACCCTAGAACAGCAGGGGGATTAGGAGCACTGAACCCAGCAAAGTCTAAAATCTGAATATAACTTTCGATTCTCCAAAAACGTAACTGCTGATAGCCTACTGTTGACCAGAGGCATCATCCGTAACACAGTTGATTGACATATGTTGTGTATATATGTTTTATACTGTATTCTTACAATAAAGTAAGCTAGAGGGAAGAAAATGTTATGAGGAAATCATCAGGAAGAGACAATTTACTATTCACTAAGGGAAGCGAATCATCACAAAGGTCTTCCTTGTAGCCTTTAAGTTGAGTAGGCTGAGGAAGAGGAGGAGGAAGGAAGGGGACAGGGTGGTCTGGCTATCTCAGGATGGCAGAATTAGAAGAATTCTGAGTGGACCCATGCAGTTCAAACCCATGTTGTTCAAGGCTAACTGTAAAAGCCAATGCCTTGATCCATGGCCCTCAGTGCAGCTGAGGCATTCTTATCTTTCAGACTGGGCTGCTGAGTATGGCTAACAGCTTACTGTGTTAACCCCAGCCCTGGTCAAGGCAGAAGGCCAGCATGAAACCATGGCTGTCCTGAGAACTGAGGTGTAAACAGGAGCAGCCTTGGTGGACTTGTTCCTCTTCTTATGCTCTGTGAGTCTTTGCTGGCAGTTTGCTTTTGGGTATCATAAGTTTCTTCCTGCCTGTGCCTGTGATTACCTGTGTGTGTGTTTTGTGTGTGTGTTACTGTGTTGGTCCTGTGCATTCTCGACCCTTTCCACTCTTTGCTGATGTGTGAGGCGTGAAGGGACATACAGGGAAGACATCACACACTGGTTTGAACGACCTTCAAAACAGCGGCATGTCAGAAACTACCCAGGGCTGGTGGGCGTTCTGATTGTAAAAGGATATGTGTAATGATGGTCATCAAGGCAGTGCTGCCAGTGTCCCCTGGTTGTGTTCCTTGAACCTACTATGACATGAGCAGATCTCGTGTCTGGCTGCCTCTCCTTTCTGGGAAGCGCCCTGGGTCAGGAGTACTTTCCAGAGGGGAGCTCCCACCACTTCCCAGGGTTCTCCCGGCCTAGCTGCAGAGCAGTGACAGCAGTGATGGTGCCCACCAGAGGGGCTGCTCCTGAGCCATCCCATCAGCAATTTAAATTCCCTGGCAGGCAGACGCAGCCAAGCTGTTCACTTGAGATTGCAAAAAATTAGATTGAAATACAAGTAATATCCAGTGCCTGGAGCCCTTCATAAATGTTGCTTTGATAATAACTGGGAGAGATGAGGAGAGCAGGGCGAGCAAGGGTTGCGGAGGGGAAAGTGGGGCAGTTCAGCCCTTACCGTGGACTCACACTGGATCTGGGTGCGCCATGTCCCCTCTGCACCCAGCGCCTGCCTGTAATCATCCTGCTCTTGGGTCTTTCTGGCTCTTTCCACCATTTCCCTTGTTCCCCCTTTGGTCAGTGTGTTTTGAACAGCCCTCCTGCCTTTCCTGCAGCTGTCTGGACAGGAAGAAGCGGGTACATAGCTATTGGCTGTTCACCTGGATCACACAGATTCCATTGTGGCCAAGTCCCCAAGTCCCTCTCTCCTGCAGCAGCCCACACCCCTCCAAAGGCCTGGCGATGACAGGTTCCCTTGGCAACACCCAGACTACAGTTGTGCTGACAAGAACTGGGCAGCCTCGACTGGAATTCTTGGGGAGCACCCAGGCTGCCTTGGAACCCAGCACAGCCCTGGGGGAAGCTGTGCTCCTCCGCCTCCTGAGGCTGGTTTGTGGCTGAGGTGCTGTGGAGCTGGGCAGCACTATCCCTGCAATTTCCCAGCTCGCATCCACGAGGCATCAGAGTCAGGCGCTGCAAAGGAGCTTGCAGAATCCGCCTCTCTGGCGATGTGATCCTGTGATTAGCTCCTTCCTTCAATCTTTCCCTCCCGGTTCACTCTTTGACTCCTGTCCTTTTAGTCTCAGTGTCCTCCAACTTAAAAAAAAAAAAAAATCTTTTATTTCTTTTTGTCTTTATTCATCAAAACCACCCTTGAGTCGTCTGATACTCTGAATTCTGTTGAGGGGAAGGACTGGTAGAGCTGGGCTCATGGAAAGCTGGCCACTCCCACAGGGGACACCACCTGCTGGCCCAGGGGAAACCAGGTTTAGTTCTTGCCTCTCAGAGCTTCCAGCCTTGGCCTGCATTATTTATACCTAAAGTGCTGGAAGATTAGGCCTTGTCAGACAACTCTACAAGGATCTTGAGTGTTGGGGGAAGTTAAGAGCGAAATGAAACTGCTTCATACCTACTAAGATAGCTGTGATCAAAGAGTAGAAAATAATGAGTGTGGGCGAGAACGTGGAGAAGTTGGACCTGCTGTTCATGGCTGGTGGGAAGGCAGAATGGTACAGCCTCTGGGGAAAACAGTTTGGCCTCTCCTCGAAAGCATAAATGTAGAGTCATCACGTGACCTGGCAATGCCAGGTGACAAAAACTGAAACCAGGAATGTCTGCATACCAATGTTCCCAGCAGCATTATTCACAGTAGCCAAAAGGTGGGCATAATTCAAGTGTCCATTGATGGATGAAGGGATAAGGAAAGTCTGGCTTATTCATACCATGGATATTAGCCATGAAAGGAAGGGAATTTTGGCACATGCTACAATATGGGCACACCCTGAAAACATTATGCTAAGTGCAATAAGCCAAATGCAGAAGGACATATAACATACATTCCATTTATAGGAGGTGCCTTGAGTAGCCAGATTCACAGAGATGGGAAGTAGATTATAGGCTACCTAGAGACAAGAGTAGGGAGAAGGGGGAATTATTATTTAAAGGCACTCAGCTTTTATTGGGGCCAATGGAAAACTTTTAGCTATATATAGTGGTGATGATTATGCAATATTGTGAATATAATCAATGCAATATTGTGAATATAATCAATGTAAGCATCCAGCTTACAAATGAAAACTATTAAGTTATGTATGTTTTGCCATAATAAACGAAGAGTGAAATGAAGCAGCAAGTGCAGAGAAGACGGGCTGGGAAGAATTCTTCCTGTGTTACGGGTCACCAGAATGTCAATGCTAGAAGGCACAGGCCTCCCTGGCCAGGAGGGCAGAGGGACAGAGGCAGGACTGAGGGGTTGACTGTGAGTGTGGACGTGGCTCCGTGTGATGCCAGGAGAGGGGCTGCAGTTAGGAAGGTCTTGGGCTAGAAGTGAGTAGCGTCCCTCAGAGAATGGACTTCTACTCTTATTTTACAGATGACAAAATTGGGGCTCAGAGATTTTCCCAGGGTCTGGAAAGAAAACGAAAAGGAAGATGAGCATCTGGTTATCCTGTGGAGGTTAGATTTTGGCCAAATGACATCCCTCCCATCCCTCCTCCCCCCCATGTTGGAATCAGGTTTAGATGACTGTCAAAGGCAGTGTTGATGGGGACAACAGAGCACACAGCACCCAGATGGAGATGGTCAGTACTGACTGTGGTCTTCCTGTGGCTTTGCCCTGCCCATCTTGGTCCATACTGTGCCACCTTCCAAGTACTGTCCAGGGCACCAACTGTCCTTCTCATAGAACCTTGGAGACCTGCTGTCCTGGCATCCTATGTCCCTCTGGATGGGAGAGCAGGGAGAGAACTGCCCACCCGAATATCTTGAAACCAAAAAAGGGGAGCTCAATCCAGATGTGAGGGGATGGGAAGAAGCCTGGTGGAGGGCACTTGGTGTTCTCAGAGCCCGAGGTGGAGGACAGGACTTCAGCACCCTTAGAGCCCCTGGAATTGGAACTGTAACTGGATCCTCTCTTGTGGCCTCCAGCCTGATTTGCTTTTGTCCTTTCCCTCCCCACCCTGGTCTTCTCTCCTGCCCCCACCCTATCTCTTAGCTCTGCTGCCCTCCCCACAGGGAGCCCTGGGCAGCTGTTTCCGAGGCAGGTGGCCATGGATCAATTCCAGCCATGTTCAAAGCTACTAGTCCTGTTTTCTCATGTGAGCCAGACGAGGTCTCCTCCACCATTTGATCTTTATGCTGCTCATGCGTCTCATTACAAATAGCTCAGCCTTGCTGGTGCCGGCTGCAGCGCTGGGACATTACAGTAATGTGCCCATTCAAATCAAGTGGATGCAGAGATCGCTACAGCAGCTTTTAGCCACGGAACATTTAGCCTTCAATAATAGCATTCAGGGTCCCTCAGGGACCTTCCCCAGCAGATGCACCTGGGATATCTTTCTCTCATACCCACCACAACCCCTGGAGCGAGGGAGGGAAAAAACAGGAGATTCTCCATTTGTTGTTGTGGTTGATGATGAGGAAACAAATTCAGATAAAGGAACATCCTGCAGAAAATAAAGGGGTTAGGATAGAAAGACGCAGAGGAGCATGGGAGTAATGACAGAAATAATTTTTGTGTGGGTCTGTGTTGCCTATTGGGGGAAGCAGGGTACCTGCACTGGGAGAGGTTTAGTGGCCTCAGTGTACGGACAAGGCCAAGTAGGCTGACGGGCTCAGTGGCTGTCCTAGGCATGGGGGCGGATCTCCACCTTGCAGTGTATCCTCCCCAAGCTCATGCTGTCAGCCTCTGCCAAGGACCGTCAACTCCTAGGCCTGGCTCCAAGAAAATTCTAAACTCAGAGAAAGCTGTCCTTCTGCCCACTCCAAGCCCCTGGACTGGGGCCCCTGCACGGTTCCCCCAGACCTCCACCATGCTCCTTGGCTCCTTGGTCCCTCCTGCCCAGCTCTGGCCAGGGTCCCTGTCTCCCTGCCCTCCCACTGGGGGGCTAATTTTCATGGAATATGTTGTCCCCACCACCATGGGGGTCTTTATTTAAATACCTTAGGAACTTGTTACCTTAAGATGGGAGACCTGTGTAACTGCCAAGAGCTAAGGTAGGTCACCCCAAAACACTGCTCCTGGAAGTCCAGCAGGGACAGGGGTGGGGAAGACGGCTTTGCTCTGGCTCCAGTTTCCTACATTTGTCCATTTCTGGGGGGTTGGGGGGAGAGGATCCAGCTCCTAGCAGGGCAACTCACCACCATTTGCTAATGATGCAACATATTGTTACCTAAATTTTCCAGGACATAAAAGGTCTATTTTCTAGGTGGAGAAACTGAGGACAGAGAGGAAAAGTGGCTTAGCTAATGGTACACTAAGAGGTGGAAATGGAACTAGACCCAGGTGTCCTATTTCCTTGTCCTGTGGTCTTCCTGCCCTTACACTGGGCTTTGACCCAGGTGCAACAAAGTTGTCTAAGTGGGCATTTTTAAAACTTTCCCTGGGCTCACAGGATGGCTGAGTAAAATCTCCACAGACGCTGTGGCTCCCACAGGCTCCTTATTGAGCCTTTCCCTCCATTAGTGCAGCTTGGTCGTGGGTATGCGGGAAGATTTTGGAAATACGTGGAGAAGAAGGGCGGGGGAGGGGACCTTGATTTTTGTCCCAAATCCCAATGCAAGGATCCCTTTCCTCTCCCCACAAAGAATTGGGCAGGCGCTTTGCTTTTCGTCCCAGAGCCACTGTCTCCGTGTAAGTCCTCAGCCTGACACCATGGAAAGGGAGGGCGCGGGCTGCACTCCCTCTGGCCCTGGCCCTAAGCTCGGCCCGCTCCCCACCGTGGGCAGCAGCCTCCTTTTCCAACGCGGGGCCGGAGTCGGCTCGGGTCCGCAAACCCCCGTTCCAACAGCAGAGGGCGCCCTGTCCTCAGAGAAGGAGCCGCGCTGCGCCTTCCGCGTGCCACGCCAGGCCTGGCTGCTGGGACCCGGGCGGGGTGGGGGAGACTCTGGAGAACCAGCCCAGGCCGGCTGCAGAGCCCCGCACACCCCTGCGCTTCCCGGGCCCGTTTCCCCAAACCTTTTGTCATTTGCTCGGTCTCCAGGGAAGCAGGGGGACGGTGGTGCATGGGTGAACACGACCTCTGCTGGTGGCCAGACTATGGCCACATAGGCAGGACACCTGGGGTAGTGTCCTCCCCGGAGGGCAGGCCAAGCCTAAGGCCTCCCCAAACATAATTCTCATAGTGGCTTCAGAAGGACCAACGCCAGATACGAGGGTGGAAGCGAAGGGCGCGTAGAGGAATGAGGCTCGGGGACTGCACAGCAGCAGAACTCTCTGTGTGACCTTGGGCGAGTCCTTGAGCCTGATGGTGCTGGTTTCTGTGTAAGGGGGTGGGGGTGGGGAAGATTGAATGAGAATCATGTCTAAACTCTTCGCAGGGCTGGACTCTGAGACCCGAGCCTTCAAATGCTCATCGTTTCCTTCTGTGGACTCTCCTGTTGCCCACTCAAGCAGAGAGCAGCAGAACCGTTCCCCAGAGCCCCTCTGCTCTGCCAAGTTTTTACACCCCAGAGACAGTCGGTGTGAATGTTTGCCCACTATCAGGACTGTCCGCCGCTCTCACTTGGTCCCGCAGCTCTGATGATGGGGAGAAAGAGCTTGTGAGATGGTTTCCTCTACTACCTACAGGGGTGTGGGAAGCCTGGGAGTTGGCTCTCCCCTGACCTACCTTCGGTGCCTGGGAGAGATCCCTCAGCATCCCTGAGCCTCAGTTTGCTCATCCATAAAATGGGAGACTGGAACCGCCGTCTATGGCCCATCCCTGTTCTGATGTCCATGCCCTGTGAATCCTTCTCAGCCATGCCTCACATCTGGCTCTCTGGAGAAGGAAAGATGAGGGAGAGGAAGGCTGGGAGGAAAGAGAGACCATTTAGGAGCATAAAAGACAGAAAGGGGGCACGGGCAAGGGAAGGTGTGCTGGATAGGTTTGCATTTACTCAGAGGTGGGAAGCTGACCTTTCAGCAATATGCCTCCCTGCACAGCACATCCTGAGATGCTGTGAGTCTGTGTGTGGGGGGAGGACAGGAGGTGGGGATTCTGGTGAATTGGGGGAGCACATCTTGGTACCAATCTGACTGTGCTTTCTGTCCATTGCTCCCTGAGGACATAGCCTCTCAGGGTACTCAGAAACTGAAAATAGACCCCATGTTGCTCTGGAGGCAAGGCTGTGTGTATGTGTGGGTGATGTGCAGCAGACCTGTGATAGAAGTACCAGCTCACGACAGATCGTACAGGTAGGCATCAAGAAACGTTTATTTGGCACCTACACTCAGAAGCTCATGCACATTTACAAACCAACTTACTCTGCTGTATGTGCACATACACACACACACACACACACACACACAGATCACATTGACCCCCAAGGCAGAGAACTGTTTACTAGAAGAAGCTTCTCTTACATGATATTAATAAAATACGTAGGCACATTTTAACTTTAAAAACCCTGGAGAAGGAAAGAAGGGGGGCAGAGAGCGGGCTGGAGTGAGGCATGGTTAGCCAGGCCTTATCACAGAGCACTTAGCTGGCGTCTGGGCTACCTCGTGAACACCATATTTCACGATACCTTCAACCTGATTTTCCAACTCATTGAAAACATTCGCCAGCTGCTGCTGAGTGACTCCATTTATTGTACACATGAGCTTGCTGTAACAGGCCCCTAGAAGGAGCTCCCCGAGGAGAGCTAAATGAAAATGGAGCTGGAGAAAGCAGGGCTGGAGTTTGGATGGGGAGATGGAAGAACACAGAGCTGGGGCATCACCAGGGAGGGTGGGGCAGGCCAGCTGGGGTTCTGGAAACTTCCTTGGGCACATCTGGAGAGGAATTCTTTGAAGTGGGCAGTGCGAACATTCTTCTACCTGCATCAATCCATGTGTGGCAGACTCATGCACATGGTGTGTGAAATGGCCTACAAGGGATTCCCAAGGCCTCTCAGCATGGCTCCCAGTAGCTGGTCCTCTTGCAAAAACCCAGATTGTCTGAGACTCTGCACCTATGAGGAACAGAGTAGCACCTTGCAAGACCCTGTCTGCCCTGAATGCCACCTCCAGGGGTCTGCTGTAACCCTCTCTTCTCTTCTCCTAGCCCCCTCTGTGCTGGGTCCCTCATGCTGCAAGCTGCTCCTCTCCCATTTTCTTCTTCTGTCCTCTCCTCTGTCAGCCTTTGCCTCTGGCAGAAACTTCTTGAAGGAAGAGATAATTCTTCTATTAGCACATTCACATGAATAGATGGGTTTGACAGGCTGCTGGCACGTGGACATATTAGTTGGCTACAGCCGAGTTATGATCAGAAAGAGAGGGAGAATTTGCAGGATGGTGGAAACTGTTCTAGGTGAGGCTTGGGGGACCTGGTCAGCCACAGGTCAGGTACTGATCCGTCCAGCTGGTTAATTTGGCCTATACTCATTGTAGTCCACCACCAGCCCATGGTCAGGAATGAAAGCTTAGCAAATCCTCCAAAATTTCCCAGAGACAGATGGGACCTGAGAGCCCTCACCCCACTAATAGACACTCCTCAATTCTTTGCCTTCAGCCCCAACACCAGACACAGATCTGTGAGAGCTGAGAGTAAACCCTGGGGAAAACACTTTACCTTCTTAGCCACTGCAGCCACCATTGAAGCTGTGGGGCTGGGTTTCTCCAAGTCTGGCTAGGAGACCTTCCCCTGCATGCTGTCACCTGCCTAGGTAGCTCTGGATTAGCCAGGTGCAGAGGAGGAGGTCTGCTCCCTCTTGAGGGCACCTGCGGAGGAACATCCAGTCTGCCATCAGCCTTTTCTCCTGGATCCCAGCTGCCACACCTCAAAGAGCAAATATCACTTTCTCAGCTTCTTCTGGCTGGTCTCCAGCAGGCGGGAGGTGGGGGTGATGGATTCCTCTCATGCTGCACCAGGGAAGGGAGTTGGCCCACAGCCTCATGGTGAGTCAGAGGAGGCTGCAAGGACCCTGGGGTGACCGCTCGCAGGACACTCACTTCCGCCTGCAGACACTGGGCTCCATGGGGGCGCGGTGGCTCTGATGTGAGCCTCTCTAGTGCCAACAGTGCCCGCACTCTGTTGAATGTTCTGAAATATCTTCATAAATGACTGTGAAGCACAGCATCTACAGGATGACATAGATGTGATGCTCTGAACACTACCTGAACTCTGCAGGGCAGCCAGACGGACCAACCCGTTACATGCTGGCATGAAGGCCAAGGCACAGAAGGCAGACCAGGCTGGGTCATCCCAAGGATTAGCAGCAGAATCATTTGCCAGAACATTTTTCCTCCTGGAAAGTCCTTGATCTCTGTGATGCAGTATTTCCCAAGTTTTTATTTCTGTTTCAACTAGGTAACCTCAATGCCAATTTCCTTTTGGAATGAAAGAAAAGTCCCTACGGCCTTGTGAAGAGCCCAGAACATTGATGATCTGTCTGGGCTACTGTGTGGGGAGGAGGCCAGCTGGGCTTAGCAAGACCTTAACACATTGGACTA
This sequence comes from Loris lydekkerianus, assembly GCA_963574355.1. Classification (NCBI taxonomy): domain Eukaryota; kingdom Metazoa; phylum Chordata; class Mammalia; order Primates; family Lorisidae; genus Loris; species Loris lydekkerianus. The sequence continues at coordinate 23,310 of CAUYPK010105901.1, forward strand.
TCTAACTGTAAAGAAAGAAGACCCCACAGGAAAGTAGGAAAGATATGGAAAGCCTGTTTCTTCCCTCTTCGGGAACAGTCTTCCTGAACAACCATCCGCTATGTATCTTTTGAAACCTTACCATGCTCAGAGTGCTGGGAGCAGCTAATTGCAGGACACTTAGAGCAGTAAGACTTTGAGTTAGATTCAAGGAAGGCCTTCCAGCTATCAGTACTGACAGAGTACTAGAGAGGACCCAAGTTTTCTTCTCTTCATAATCTTATGACATTTTTTTATAGCTTATAACAGGGGAGGATGAGATCATTCTTCGTACATCTGAAATAAAGGCTTAGAGGTGCTTAATTTAAATATCCTGTTAATATTTTCCACCCGCTCTTCTTTTGCTTTCCAGGATCATACTCATGCCATGATTTCTATTTAAAGGCCCTCCATGCCCTAATACACACACACCTGGAGCCTGGCAGGCTTGGGCATCAGCTGTTGTCATGCTTGGGAGAACGGAGGTGACCTCTGTGATCTCACTAAGCTTCCTGTCCCTGACAGGGCCCCTTTGCTGCCATAGTGAGTCAGGTTTCCAAGCTCAAGTAAATTCGGGAGGGGATTGACCTAATTTCCAGAGTCTAAAGGGCGACAAAAGCCCCAGTCGAAACTCCTGTAGGTGGGTGATAAACAGTCTCTATTAGAAAAAATAAATAACAGCTCCAAAGGAGTGCAGGCATCCTGAATCACCCTTGCGTCTCAAAGAGCTAGCTCTCTCCCAGGAGGGGCTCTTGGAGCCTCCCCCTCCTGGGGCTCTGGAGGGGAGTCTGACTGCAGTGCTAACCAAGGCTGTCTGCCGTCCTCATGGACCACCAGTGCCAAGGGACCCGCAGCAGAGGGGAGTCTGGGTGAGAGGTCTCCCCCAAGAAGGGTGGAGCTGCTGCTGTGTTTGGCTTTCAGAGTCAAAATTTATGTGCTATTGTGAACAGTCATGCACATCCCCCTCACAGCAACCATCATTCCTAATTTATATATTAGGGAAATGGAGGCTCAGAGAGGTTAAATAGCTTTCCTGTGTTTGCCTAGCTAATAAATTGGCAAAGCTAGAGTTAGAATCGAAACCCAGTGACATCTGTTTTCAAATCAAGATCTCTTTCTGTTATGTTGGTGCTGTTTCGACTTTAATAAACATAAGAATCACTGCAGGATCTGACTCTGTAGGTCTAGATTGGGGTGGAGATTCCATATTTCTTCTAAGTTACCAGGTAATGCCAATACTGCCTTCCATGGTACACACTTTAAGCAGCAAGGGTCTCCTACCAAGACTCCAAAGCTGATGATGCTGGAAGCACACTACCCACTGGACAGGAGGCCGGAATCATTCTGGAAAATGGGATATCGATACCAAGACAAGCGGTGGTCTCAGGGGAAGGCAGGGAGGTAAGGAGTGGGAGGAAAGGGCAGTCTTCCCCTCTCTCACCTTAGGAACCTCTTCAGTTTGAACTTTGACCTGGTCAAATTTCCTGATATGCTGATCTCAACAGATACTTGGAGCCAGGAATGACTAGGAATAGAAGGGTATAACATCTGCCTACCTCCATTCCTGGTTAAAAATCTAAACTTCTCAGCTTATTCATGCATCTAATGTCCCAGACCTGATGGCACATTGAATTTTCCAAAAATGGCTGCAACAAGATTTTCCATCCCACATGCTATTCTTACAATAGGACTTTCTATCTAGAGGCTGGGGCCTGTGTTCTTTCCCCATGAATCTGAGCAAATGTGTGATTTATATTGCTATGGGACATCTGAGGCTAGGTCACAAAAAGCAGGAAATGCATTTTCTCCTTGGCCTTCTTAGGAGGTGGGGGTCCAATTCAGTCTTCTACAGGCCGCCTTGCTCTTAGAATCTAGCCACCATGCTGTGAGGAGGCCCAAGCAGTCACATGGAGAGGCCATGTGGAGGTGCTGTGGCCAACACCCCAGGTGAGGAACCAGACAATAACCAGGTGTGTCAGTGACAGATCTTCAGGTGGTTCCAGTATGTAGTCATTGAATCACACCAGCTTGTAACTCTTTCCCTTGGAGGCCTCAGGCATGATAGAGTGGAGATAAGCAATTCTCGCAGGGCCTTTTTAAAATTCCTGACCCACAGAATCTTTGAGCATCAGACAAATATTTTGTTTTTGTTTTTATTAAATCATAACTGTGCACATTGATTCATTTATGGGGTTCAGTGTACTGATTTGATATACAATGTGAAATGCTTCCATGGAACTGATTAACACATCCATCACAATTATCCTCTTTTCTTAGCAGTTTTGAAATGTACCATTGCATCACGCACATTAGGTGAGGTCCCCCCAAATACCCACCCTCCTCCCATTTTCCCCTCCCTGCCTCCTCTTCCTTTCTACTTTTTGGACTATAGTTATGTTTTGCCATTCATATGAATGTGTAGGTGAATATATATTGATTTCATAATAGTATTGAGTACATTGAATACTTTTTTCCCCATTCTTGAGATACTTTACTAAGACAAATACGTTCCAGCTCCATCCAGGCAAATATAAAAGGTGTGAAGTCTCCATATTTTTTATGGCTTCATAGTATTCCATGGTGTACATATACCACAATTTATTAATCCATTCATGGTTCGATGGGCACCTGGGCTGTTTCCATGTCTTGGCAATTATGAATTGGGCTGCAGTAAACATTCTGGTGCAAATGTCTTTGTTGTAAAATAATTTTTGATCATCTGGGTATATACCTAGTAGAGGAATTGCTGGATCAAATGGTAGGTCTACTTTTAGTTCCTTGAGTATTCTCCAAACTTCTTTCCAAAAAGGTTGTATTAGTTTGCATTCCCACCAGCAGTGTACAAGTGTTCCCTTCTCTCTGCATCCACACCAACATCTGTAGTTTTAGGATTTTGTTATGTGGGCTAATCGTACTGGAGTTAGATGATATGTCAAAGTGGTTTTGGTTTGCATTTCTCTGATGATTAAAGATGATGAGCATTTTCTTATGTGTTTGTAGACCATGCACCTGTCTTCATCAGAGAAGTTTCTGTTCAAGTCTCTTGCCCACATAGAAACAGGGTTATTTGTTCTTTGCTTATTGATTAGTTTGAGTTCTCTGTGGACTCTAGTTATCAGACCTTTATCAAAAGCATAAACTGCAAAAATCTTCTCCCATTCTGAAGGTTGTCTCTTTGCTTTACTAACTGCTCTTGGCTGTGCAAAAGCTTTTTAGTTTGCTCAGATCCCAGTAATGGATTTTTAGTGTTGCTTCAATCGCCTGGGGCGGGGGGTGGGGGTCCTCCTCATAAAATATTCTCCAAGGATTATTCCTTCAAGTGTTTTCTCTGTACTCTCTTCTAGTATTTTTATACTTTCATGTCTTAAGTTTAAATCTTTTATCCAGTGAGAATCAATTTTTGTTAATGTTGAAAGGTGGGAGTCCAATTTCAGTCTTCTATAGGTCGCCAGCCAGTTCACCCAGAACCATTTGTTAAACAGGGAGTCTTTCCCCCACTAAATATTTTTGATAGGCTTATCAAATATCAAATGATGATAAGTGGCTGTGTTCATGTCTTGGTTTTCTATTCTGTTCCACACATCTACCCCTCTGTTTTTGTGCAAGTAGCATGCTGTTTTGATCACTATAGATTTATAGTATAGCCTGAAGTCTGGTAACACGATACCTCCTGATTTGTTTTTATTTCTGAGTATTGTATTGGGTATTCGAGGTTTTTTCCAATTCCATATAAAATGAAGCACTATTTTTTTCAGGCTCTTTAAAGTATGACAATGGTGCTTTAATAGGGATTGCATTAAATCTGTAGATTGCTTTGGGTAGTATGGACATGTTAACTTCCTAGCCATGAGCATGGTATATTTTTCCATTTGTTAACATCTTCAGCTATTTCTTTTCTCAGAGTTTCATAGGTCTCTTTATAGAGATTTTTCACATCCTTTGTTAGGTAAATTCCCAGATATTTCGTCTTCTTTGACACTACTGTAAAAGGAATAGAGTCCTTGACTATATTTTCAGCTTGACTATTGTTGGCATATATAAAAGCTATTGATTTGTGAGTATTGATTTTGTATCCTGAGACGCTGCTGTATTCCCTGATCACTTCTAAGAGTTTTGTAGTTGAGTCCCTGGGATTTTCCAGGTATAGGATCATATCATTAGTGAAGAGGGAGAGTTTGATCTCCTTTGACCCTATTTGGATACCCTTGATCACCTTCTCTTGCCTGATTGTGATGGCTAAGACTTCCATTAGTATGTTGAATAGCAGTGGAGACAATGGGCATCTTTACCTTGTTCCTGATCTGAGTGGAAATGTTTTTGATTTTACACCATTCAGTATGATATTGGCTGTGGGTTTGCTGTAGATGGCCTCTACCTGTTTAAGAAAAGTCCCGTCTTAGCCTATTTTCTTAAGTATTCTGATCATGAAAGGATGCTGAATAGTATCAAAAGCTTTTTCTGCATCAGTTCAGAGAATCATATGGTCGTTGTTCTTTATTTTATTTATGTGATGTATTATATTTATAGATTTGTGTATATTGAACCAACCCTGTAACCCTGGAATAAATGGTGTACAGTTTTTTTGATGTATTGTTGAATTCTGTTTGCTAAGATCTTATTGAATATTTTTGCATCGATATTCATTAATGATAAGACAAACATTTTTTAATGCCAGTGCTTTTGTGGTCATGTGTTAGCAGAGGTAGCCAGAGCAGACCCCGAAACAGGTGCTTCCAGAGATGGTGTGGGTGACCAGGCTTGGTGTGGGTTTATTGACAGGATGGTAAGTGGGTCACCTCCTATGTTCATGTGTCACTTTACACTTTAAAAGGTGCTTCTCCCTAGAACTGATGTCTCAACAATTGTCATTTTACAGATGGGCAAACTCTGCTGAGGCTTATGAAGGTTAAATACTTGCTCAAGGTCACATAGGGGCTGAGGGAGCCCCAAGATGACCCCTCCTAAGGCTGACTCTGGAACCAAAACTCTTTCCATTAAAGCTGTCCTGCCTCAGTTCTTGACCTCGCTCAGTCCTTGACAAATAAAATGTCACTCACTGCAGGGCGCAATGCTACGGATGGCTGGAGACCTCCCCTCAGCATGATTAGTTTGAATTTTGTGCCTTTAGTACCCATCATATGAGAAGAAAAATCTTGAATGTTGTTTAATAAACAGAGTTGGAGGAAAGCAATAGGACAGAGCAGGTGTTATTTATCAAATGTGGGAAATAAGTTAATCAAGAAAAATCAATCCGGGGGTGCCTGTTTTCTAGGAGGGTGCGTAGAAGTGTGGAGACTGAGCTCCAGGATTTGGGGGGCTGCAGAGGGGGAGTAGCTGCTGGCATCTTTGAGCCTACCCTATATCAGGTATTTTTGCATCTTCTCTCTCTCTACAGAGTCTCTCTCAGGGCTCTGTGGTCCAGCATTCATGGCTCGCAGGCTGCAGATTCCATCAACTCTGAGCATGGTGGCAGACTGGTAGCTACCACGCTCTGGGGAACCCACATGTACCATTAGCCGCTGCAATGTCAGAGATGATCCTTAGGTCCCTGTCCAGTTTTCCTCAGTCGCCACCTTCACAAGTCCCATCCCTGGCTCCTGTGATGTATGCCTGTTGATGCTGTGATGTGACCCCCCCATCTCCATCTTCTTAGCACAAGAGTCTTTGAGCTGAGCTGGGTATAGAAGCCACATTAGAAAAGCTGCAGTGTGAGGGTGCAGGGGCCTGTGCTCCAGGGACAGGAGTTCTAGCCAGCTCTCTCTTCCTCATCCCATCAACTAAGGCCTTTAAGAACAAAGCTGAGATATTCCCAGGAAGGAAGAACTGTGCTTCAACATGGTTGCATCAGTTCCTGTCTGAGTTTCCAGCCTGCCCTACAGATTTCATGCCCACTAACTCCACAATCACCTAAGCCAATTTCTTAGAATAATGCCCTTTCTCTCTAACACGCACACAGACACACACACACACACACACACACACACACACACACACACACACACTGCCCTGTTGGTTCTGATATTCTGAAGAACCCTGACTGATAACTGATAAATTGAAATGAGTATGACATTTTTAGTCTCCTTCACAATGCCTTGATCCAGGGATTACAGGTGTGATGATGGTGGTAGTGATGGGTGGAAGGTGGAGGCTGAGATGTAAATATACATCTGCACACGTGCACGTATGTATTTTCTGAGCCTTTGTCATCTGCTGTAGGTGGCAGGAGGGAGAGTCTGATGGGAAGAGCACAGTGGCGAGAGTCAAAGGCCAGAGTTCGGGCCTTGATTTATGACTTACTGCTGCCCTTCTGTGAAATAGGGGGAGGCCCAAGAGCAATTAGGTGCTATGGTTTGGTTTGTTTAACGCTTCAGAAGATTATGTTGAAATTTGATCGCCAGTGTTGGAGGTGAGCCCTGTAGGGAGGGGTTTGTGTCCTGGCGGTGGATCTCTCATGAATGGCCGGTGCCATCCTTCAGGTAATAAGTGGGTTCTTGCTCTATTAGTTCCGGGTAGAACAGGTTGTTAAAAGGAGCCTGGCACTGCTCCATCACGTGGTTCCTCTCTTGCCAAGTGATCACCATATAAACCAGCTTCCCTCCACCTCCTGCCAGGAATGGAAGTGTCCTGAGGTCCTTGCCAGAAGTGCCAAGCTTCTGAACAGCCTGCAGAACAGTGAACTAACTAAACCTTTTTTCTTTATAAATTACCCAGCCTCAGCAATTCCTTTACAGCAGCACAGATGAACTAAGACATTAGGGTAATCAAATAAGACATGATAGTTCAAGCATTTTGTAAAGCCGTAGGTGAATGTCATCTGTACCTCAATTTTTTAAGATGCATACTCATTCTACAAATTATTTAGGTTAACTATTTTTTGGAGAGAATAGGACCAATGTGTGGAAATAGACTCGTGTCTCCTTCCTCTGAATGACAGGCAGTACAAATATAAAGAAAAAAAATTGGGGGCCTTTTGTCAGAACCAGTGAAAACTGTCAACTGTATCAGGGATGCAAGAGGGAAGTCCCTGAACTTTTATTTGGTGGCACTAGGGACATGATCCCACTGGAAGGGGCTCTGGTCTGGCATCTGAGCTGCAGGGGGGAAGGGAAAAAAGGGGTGGATCTGGCCTCCCTGATGCTCCTGTCCCCTGCTGTGCATTTGCCCTGCTTACCTGGACTTTTCAGTCAATGACCCCACACCTCTGGAGGCTGCAGGGCTCAGAAGAATGCTGCTGGCCTGTGACCTGTTTGCGTTCTTAGCAGAGGGTGGGTGCTGTAGGCCAATGGCAGGGCTCAGTCTTGAACTGGGAAGATGAGAGATGGTCCATATAGCCAGCTGGCATACTGAGGGACTTATGACCTCAACAAACAGTGGTCTACAACATGTCCACACCATACACTTGCCTTTAGGATCCCAGGGCCCACCACTCTGTTTTATAACTTCTTCCTTGCCTGCCTCTTAGATTAGCCTGTGAGTTCTATGTGGTCAGAAGCCATCATAACCTGTATCCTGGGTGCAGAGGGGGGAGTAGAAAAGGAAGGGAGGGAAAAACAGGAAGGTAATTAACTAAAGACATAGGGAAAATAATTCCTACCTCCAGGGATTTGCAACTTCCACTTGAGGAGGTCAAATATACTCACACGATGCTAACAGTTTGCTCCTATGAAACATAATGAGTTTCATCCTGCAGTATATCTCATTGCTGGAAAATTAGTAGCCAGCCGTTTGCAAGCATAAGACAGTATCCTGAGGAGCAAACCAGGAGGTGCCAGGGCAGAGGGAAACCAAGCCTGTTCTGGGTGGGGTGTGATTGGGTTGATGAGGGCTAAATCTGAAGGGAGAGGAATTGGAAAGGGCGTCTGAGTGGGGTCTTGGCAATCCTCTGATCTGAGAGCACATTTGCAAGCTGGGAAAAAGCCCTCTCTGCACCCAGCCAAGATTGATGTCTAAGATCCTGCCCATCTCAAGCTGTCAGGGACCCTCTTCCTTAGAGCACATTCAGGCGGTGCGGTCTTGCATTAATTTAGAGCTAATCGTCAGGTAATGAATTCGATTTGGCTCACCATATTGAAATCCCTTCTGCTCCCAGCTCAACACCAGTAAATCATTTGCATCACAAATCTTCTCCTCCCTGGATGCCCAGCTTGCCCAAGCTGTTGTGCAGACCTTTGTGCCTCCCCATAGAACCTGCTTTGAAAGCAGCTGAAAATCAACCCATCTCCGTTTAGAGCCACAAAGCTGAGACTCACATGAGAAAACTGCATTTGTGTAAGTGTCTTCAAAAAGTCTGGAATAATGCTTCTCAAAATGTGGGCCCAGAACCAGTGGCATCAGCATCTTGGTAACTCAGCATAGGTGCAAATTTTGGGGCCCCATTCCCTATTAAGGGAGTAAAAAAACTGGGGGTGGGGACCAGCAGTCTTGTTTGAGCAAATTCTCTAGATGATTCTGATGTACAGTCAAATTTGAGAATCACTGGTCTCTCTAGAACGTCACTAAATACACCAAAACATCATTAAAATTCTTCTTAATTTACTTTAACTCCCTGCAAAGCCAGCTTCTTTTTCTAGGTTTCTGGATTTTCTTAAGGACTTCTGAATTTATTCCTCTTTCATCTCTGGATTAGCTAGAATTAGGCTTAGTTTGGGGGTGGGGGTGGTGGAGACTGCTATAAGTGACTTAAACAAGATAGACTTCATACCTCTACTAATGTAAACAAGCTGGGAGCAGGCATTCAGAAATTAATATTGTGGTTTCATGATGTCAACAGAAAAGAACATGAACTCTGTAAAATGATATAAAGAGATTTATTTTGAGCCAAGTATGAGGACCAGAGTCTGGAGATGTGCGCAAGACGCCTTGAGCAAGTGGACGACCATGGTTGGGTTACAGTTTGGTTTATACATTTCAGGGAGACTGGAATTATACGTAAACTCATAAATTAATACATGGAAGGCATGTATTAATGTACGTTGGTTTGGCAGGACATCTCAAAGAAAGGGATTACAGGTTATAAGTGTGTTTAAAGATTCTTTGCTTTGTAATTGATTAAAGTAATGAAGCTTTGACTAAATGAAGTTTTGTCTAAAGGCTTGGAATGTTGTAAGTTAAGATAAGGAAGTCTGCTAATCACAGACAAGTCACCCAACACTTATCAGACATCTACCCAGACTCAAGCCATCTGTTAAGTAAATTGAGGGCCTGTAGGTGTGGTTCATGCTCTGCCCTGTATAGCTCTAGGCCTGTTAATGAGTTACAAAAGGTTATCTCCAAGAAGGCAGGTGGGTATGATGAGGCACATCTGATCTCCCTTCTCATAGCCAGAATCTCAGGGTATTTTGGGGGTTCCTTTGGCCAAGAGGGGGTCCATTCAGTCAGCTGGGGGCTTACAATTTTGTTTTAGTTTGCACTAATCATGCTACCTTGCTCCTCTGCTGATCTTCACATGCCACCTCTTGGCCCAGAATGTCTGCTGAGGATCCAGTCATCACATCTGCATTTAAGTGGATAGAAAAGAGGAAGAACAAGAGAAGGACATGCTCATTCCTTTGCAGACACTTCTGAGAGTTGCACAGACATTTCCATCTTATATCTCTTTGGTCCAGGCTTAGTCATTTGGACATACCTGCAAGGGAGGCTGGGAAATGTAGTTTTTATTCTGGGTGTTCATGTACCTAGCAAAAAAATTGGGAAATGTACTTTTGAGGAAGAAAGGGGGATCATGGGTATAATGGCATGGACAACTAGCCACAAATGATGGCCTGTGCCACAACCTCTGAAACGTCTTTCTGCTTCAAAGGCTTCAAGCAAAGTGCTTCCTCATCTCCATGCTCCTCACGCCCTTCAGTGGCAGCTTCACAGCACACTTATTTCAGGAAGCATTCTCTGGTTGCTCTAAGTGTGGCTTTCCCAACAGCCCCTGCGCCTGTGCCCACTAGGTTCGATTCCTACTGCTTGCTGAGACATCTAATTCTGTGGAATCATGATCCACAGTCAGACTATAAATGCCTGGGAGCCATGGAGCCATGGTGAGTCTCAGCTCCTGCTCAGCTGTGTCCTCAGCTGTGGAAGGAGAGGATTGTGGCTGGATCCTGAGGTGCCTCTAACGTGCCCCAGTGCTCTCTTTTTTGGATTCTTCCCCAATGTTGATGACTGTCTTCAGGGCAGGAAGGCATGGAAGCCTGCCCAGCTAATGACCAGACAGACTCTGGCAGCTCTGGTCAGACGTGAAGGCACAGACTGCAAAGGCAGGAAATAGGACTCAGGGTCTGTTTTGGATGATGGGTTTAGAGAAACTGGCTCTGGAACTGAGCAATGCGATTTGTATTCCAATTAGGGGAAATCAGTGGATAATTCTATAAGATTGGTGCTGTTAGAGGGTCATCGTGTATCTCCAATGTCTTTCCCCTTCTTGCTCCAGATTCCACTCAATCTATCTCCATCTCAGTCATTTTACAGATTTGAAAAACAAACAAACAAAAACAACATGGAGGTACGCAGAGTGGGGTAGTAATTTACCTGAAGTTTTAACAACCAATCAGTGAAATGGCAAAAGTGATGGTGACTCCCCATTTATGACCTGAGAGTCACTGCTAGGGGAGACCAGTACACTGCCCTTGACACTTGACTCTAGAAACCTTAGCTTCCTCATCTGTTAAATGGGAATAATACCATTTTCAGGATTCTTAGGATGATTAGAACACCCCCCCCCAAAAAAAAAGTACATGAATTCCTTGACCCATCTGCAGGTGTGCCTTCCATTGTGTCTGGAGATGTATTTTAGAGTGGATTCCAGCCATTATCATCCATAGGCAGATCTGTTTACTTGAGTATCTGCTTAGTACAGACACTAACAGGTTCAACAAACACTGAGCACAGCTCCCAGATCAGCCTGGGTCCTTGAACTGAAGTCTGTGGTCTGAGCAGGGAAGGACGACAGAAGCAATAATGGCTGGCACTTCTGATGTCCTGGGTGGGGGAGAGGCTTTATCTGGTTTAACCATCCCACAATTCTAATAAAAGTTCATCATCCTGTTAGGGCTAGGGACAAAGGTATAACATTTGTCATATAACATTTTACAAATTGAGGTTGTGGAGGCCCAGAGAGATAACTTGCCCAGATCTAGCAGGGAGATGAGGAGCAGTAAAAGTGTGACCCAGCACAATGGAGGAAGGAGAGTTTTGATCTGGGTCAGGGACTAGCGAGGGATGCCTTCATCTGTCATGTTCCTGGGGAGATCAGATTCTGCAGGCTCTGAGGAGTTAGCTGGCATCTTCGTGGTGCCCACTCTGCTGGTCATTCTACCTTCCGGTCTGCTGTTTCTGTTCCTTGTCCCCTCCTCAGGATAAGATCAGTGTTTTCCTCATTTGTGACTTCCCGGTGCCTGGAGCCCACAGGTGCTTGTTAAATCACCTTTAATATGATTCACTGCAGGGGTGTATCGCACACTTTCTGAGTGAAAGACACACCTATAACTCTGACTTAAACTTCATAAAAGCAAACTATGTAACCAAAATGTATATACCCCCATAATAATATGAAATTTTTTAAAAAGAAAAAAGAAAAAAAAGAAAATTTCTAGAATCTCAAAAGACCCCTTAGCCCACTTCCTGTCTCTACCCTGTACAGTGGGTAACCATTATCCTGACTTGGAACACCATAAATTAGTTTTGACTGTCTTTGAACTTTATGTGCATGGATTGTGCATTCTTTTGAGTCTGATTCCTTTGCTTAACTTTAGATTGATAAGATCTATGCGTATTGTTGCATGTGCTTGTAGTTTGTTGAGTACACCATTTATTAACTCATTTCAATCAATAAATATGGCTGGTGGGCAAAAAAGTCAACTTTCATAAATTATTTTACAATCTCAGACGTGATTTATCAGTAAGTTGCAAAGCTGGCACTGGGGGGAAGGGATACAGATGATGTGTGAGACCTGCTTCCCTCTCCCCTCAGTGCAGCCAGTGAGACAGGATTAACCCAGGGAGTGAGGATGCACAAGCTGGTGGTGTTGAATGGCAGGCCCAGACCATCAGTGCCTGGAGGTTTCAGACGCAAGGCAGATTCATGACAGCTGGAGCCATTAGACACGCTCCAAGTCTTGGAGACTGTTTGGGTTTGGGTAGAAAGCAAGGAGGAAGTGGTGGTAGCCGTGGGAGCAGTGGTGGCCAGTGGGGGGAGGGGGCTTGCTGGAAGAAATAGGGAAGAGGGACTCATGCTGGGAGGATGCAAAAGCTTAAAAGCCAGGAGAAGATTTTGATGCCAAAGAAGTGGGGAACCATGGATGGTTCTCAAGCAGGAGAAACAGCTGAGTGGTGTTGTAGGCAGGTGAGTGCCAGGGAGTGGTGGATAAAAAAGATGTGGAAGAGGGAGAGAGTGAGCGTTGCCAGGAGGCTGAAGGGAGGCTGTCCTGTGGCCTGTCTGCGTATCTGCTCCATCTCTGACCACTTTCAAGAGGTTAGGAGCTTGGATGCAGCCCCAAAGTGGACTACAGGAACTCCTTTTACTTATTTATTCATTCATTCTTTAAAAAAAATTGGTGTTGGGGACAGATACCACATAAATACACATAGCTACCTACGGACCTCTTTCATTTACACATTTATGGAAATCTACACATTTACGGCATTTAGGGAAATCAATTTGTGATAGGTATAAACTCTAATCCTCTGTCCCTTCCACTCCCCACTTCCTATTCCCATTCATGTGCCCCATTCTCATGGTTGTAGTTTGTTCATAAATGAGTAGATCATAACCATCACACACTATGCCATGGGAGGTGAAGGAGCCGATTAGGTGTCACGAGGGGTGGTCCTTCCCATGCTTGCCAGGTGCATTTCCTTCCCTTGGAGTCTGTGGGCCGGCCACAGTTGGGGTCAATCCCCCCAAACTCACCTACACTCCCACCAGCTGGCTTTGCACACTGCAGGAGGGCCCTCAGGGCAGCGCCTCTGAGGAAGATCACTTGGAGGTCTCGGGCTCCAGGTGCTTGAGGCCCGTCTCTGGTGTCTGCAGTCCTCAGGCCTCCATTTCTCCTTGAGGCCTCATTCCTGAGACTAAGGAAAGGAATCAAAGGCCCAGAGGAAGATGCTCAGGACTTCCTGGGCTCCGTCACCTGCACACCCAGTCAGCAATTCTCCCTGGGGACGAGGCTCTCTAAAATAGCCACTGTTAAGTCACACCTCTCTCCCTCCAGCCCTCCTGGTGTTTACCTCCTTAATGTCAGACCCTTGGTTACTTGTCAGGAAACATACTACTGTAACTGAGTGGTCTGGGCAGGGTCAGGTAAAGGTACCAGGAATGACTAAGTGTGTCCCACAGACCAGGCTGTGGCATAGAATGTGGGCATGACATCACTTAGGTATCTGATTGTTATTTAGCTCAAAGGATTGTTGGAGTCAGAATTAAGAGTTAGGAGTAGGTTTATTAAACAGTAGAACCTCCATAGCTGATAACTTCCCTACACTGATCACCTCCTTAACTTGACCTAAGGTTCATAAATTGGACATGTACCATGAGTACAGCATAGGAGGCCTATTTTCTTATGTTGACCACCTCCATACGTTGACCAAAGTTTATTACAGTCCCTTGGGTGATCATCTTACAGAGGTGTTACTGTATTAATTTAAAAACAAGGCAACAAAGACTCAGGGAAGTTAAGCTACTGTCTCATGTTCACACAAAGCATAGCAGTCTGAGATTTAACCAGGTTCACTCACTCCCGAGCTCATACTCTGCAGTATTGCCGCTCCGCCAGCTGGGGGCGCTCCCAAGGCTGCTTTAGAAATATCACCTCGGCTGGGGAACATTTCCCCCAGTCTCCCCAGTGTTCAACAGCTTTACCTGCACCATTGTGGTCTCACAGGAAGCTGTGCTAAGGATGGGCCGAATTGCGCTCTTTTCTATACTTAGCAACAGGAAAGAATCACAGTACAAACACAGAGATGCGAAGGAGGCGATTTTTGTTGGCATCGGTTTTGCTAACATCCTGCAGAGAGATCTGCGTATCTGGGCAAGGTTTTGAGATGCCTAGGCCCAGGAACACCTCTTTCATTGAAAGCTGTCCTTGAATGAGACCAAATTTCCAGGGGTTGCAGGGGCTCCAGTGTATGGTTGTATGGTTTTAGCTCCCTGGAGGTAGGATCACACCCCCCCCCCCCCACCCCCGCACTGTGCTGGCTTGCTTGGCTTGTTTCAGGTTGAAAAGTTGTGAGCAAAGTCCCTAGAGGGACTTTACCTAACAATTGCAATCAGTGTAACCTGGCTTATTGTACCCTCAATGAATCCCCAACAATAAAAAAAAAAAAGAAAAGTTGTGAGCAAAGTTGGGGTCTGACAAGGCATAAATGCTGTGCCCCAGAGCCCAGGCCCTTGGGGTGGGAGCCTTTCTCATGGTGCCTTCCCTGGTTTTCCCCAGTGCCATTTAGGAAGTACACAAATGTGAGGGACGCAGTGCTATATTACTCTCCCTCCTTTGTAGATGGAGAACTGGTAGTTCAGTGAGGTACTGGATTTGCCAAGGCCATTTTCAGACCTTGGCTGTGCCTATGGTTCATCCTGGTGTTTCCTGGACTTCCCACCAGGTGGCCTCTACCTACCTACCCCTCCCATTCATGGAATCATGGACAAAGTATTCCTCAGACCTTGAACAGATCCTGGGCTGGAGAGAGGCTGTCTCAGTCCCCTTACTGTGCTCACTGCCAGCCCCTGAGCACCTTTCCTGCCCCACAGGCCTTCTCCAGACCACAGAGTTGACATGCTGCTCACTGACCAGCAAGCTTGCCCTCACGGGATCCCCACCTGGGCCACTGGACATCTGTCCCTTCACTCAGACCTCCCCATCCCTGCTTATCAAATCCTACCGACCCTATTTCTCCATCCTCTCAGATTACACAGCTGACCAGATAAAATGATCTGAAAATTAGAGGTGAGCTACCTGAGTGACATCTGCACCTTGGGGAGTGGGGACTGGGGTTCATGGTGGTTTGGTGGGCGGTGTAGTGAGCCACTGGGGTTGTGTGTGGTCACTCATCAACCTAGTCCTCACCATTCCCACACCCACCCTAGCAGCAAGTTTCAACCCACCCCTCCCACCTCCTCTCTCCATCTGGGTACCTCTGGTTAAAATTGACTCTTTCTGTGACTGCCACTGCATTAGGACAGCTGCGTCTTTATGATGATCCAAGGGATACCTGACTGCATGGTTGAAAAACAGAGGGCCAGAGAAGTGAGCAGACACATTCCGGCCTCTGGGATGGTTGTTGCCCCCTGAGACCTTAGGCAAGTGGTAATGTGTAGTAGATAGACCGTGGACTCTAGATCCAGAATGTCTGGATTTGAAACCCAGCTTTGCTGCTCACCAGCTCTGTGGTCTCAGATAAGTCACTCAACCTCCCTGCAGCTGGTGTGTAAAATGGGGAAATTCTAGTGCCTACCTCAAAGGGTTGTTATGAATGAGTTAATGAATGTGAAGCCCACTGGCCAGCACCAGGCACATGATAAATCCTCAGAATGTCCTAAAAATTGGAGCCATTGGGAAAGTGCTAATACACTGTCTCACTTCTTCAACATGGCTGAAGGTTGTGGGATAGGCCTGTGATGATTAATTTTAGGTGTTGACCTCACTGGTCCATGGGGTACCCAGACATTTGGTTGAACATTATTTGGGGTGTTTTCTGTGAGAATCTTTCTGGATGAGATTAACATTATCTTGGTAGATGGCGTGAAGCAGATTGCTCTTCCCAGTGTGAATGGACCACAGACAATTGATTGGAGACCTGAATAGAACAAAAAGATTGAGTGAGAAAGAATTTGTTTTCTCTATCTGACTTCTTTGAACTGGGACATGGGTCTTCTCCTGCCTGTGTACTTGGACTTGGACTAGAACTTAAGACTATTGGATCTTCTGGTTCTTGGGCTGTTGGATTCAGACAGGAACTATACTGTCAGCTTCCCCAGAACTTTAACTTAAAGTGCAGACCTCCTCAGCCCCCGTAACTCATGAGCCCTTTCCCTATACTAAACATGTATACCCTATTGGTTCTGTTTCTTTGGAGAACCAAGATTAATACTATACCTGAGGTAACAAAGTCAGCAAGGTGGCAGAGCCTGGTCTTAAAGTTGGTCCAAATACTTACTTTCTTTTTTAAAAAAATTTTTACATTACTCAATACTACCTCTGATAAAATGAGGGAGGAAAACTGTGACTTACTCAGGACTACCAATCCTGATCACTGGGAGAAGAAAAACATCTCCAAAGAGGTCTCATTTTGAGGATGGCATGTTTTTAAAAAAACAATTACTAATGAAATCTAAAGCCTATCCCAGAGATGGCTGCAATTCTTTTCCAGCCACCAGAGTTCAGAGACGGAGGCTTAAAGAAGCCTTGAGGAGAATTACTTAATTTAGAGCATCGGGAACCCAACAATTACTTGCTTAAAAATAGAATTTGCTGAAACAACTTTCAGCTTCTTATTCTTCTCAGTGCATAATAAAGTAATTAGTAATTTGTGTCACTCTGATAATTTTTCTCCTTCCAATAACCACCAACAGTGACACTGTTGCCATGCGGGTGTTCACACACACACACACACACACACACACACACGCCCTGACTCACTCATGTCTCCTCTCTGGAAGAAGATGGATACCAGAGTGTTGGTGGTTTTGTTGTGGCTGTTTGAATGAACAGTTATGTGACCTCTATGATTTATCCATACTCATGTGTATAAGGCAGTCTGGGTGTGCTTGTCATAAGAAGTAGAAAAAAGGGCAAAGAACTGTCAAAATATCCTCAAATATCACACACAATCTATTCTGAGAATAGTGGATACCTATATATTTCCAGCTAAAAATCAGAACCTTTATCTAGCAAAAGGATTTATGCTGAAGTGTGGTTTGCTTTGTTTATTTAATATGATGGGTCTTACAAAGGCATAAAAAGTAAATCACATTTATTTATATATTTGTTAGTTGAATGAAACTGTCTAAAAGTGTGGATAGTCCAAGAAAATCCAGAGTGTAAATTACATGTGTTGTGGGACCTCTTATATGCTAGATTTGTAAACAGCTATTATCTACCAAGCAAACAATCAACCATTTGAAACAAAGCAATGATAGTGCAAATTTTATCCCTAAGCCTGTCTGACTGAATTCATGGGAAGATTCAGATGACTGTGTAAAACTAGAGAAAGAAAGTTGAAAAAAATTGATTCCGGTTTATCATATTATATTCAAATTACTCTACTGTAACAAATGTTATTATTGCTAACATTTATTGAATGTTTACCAGGTACCATTCACTATACTAAGAGTTTTACCTGCCTTATATCCTTTCATCCTCACATCAACTCTGTAAGGTGGATATTCATATTATTTCCATTTTATAAATGAGGAATGTGGCAGAGACTCTGTTGCTTACCCAATAGCTAATTTTCTTTTTTTTATTATCAGTAGAACCAGATTTTATTTAGTGTGATAATATTCCTTGCTACAAGTCGACATTTCTGAGCCTCCCTTGAAACCAGGGACAAAATGTGGCCAGAGGACTAAATTCTGGCCAAGGAAATATAGGTACAAGTGTTGTATGGATAATTCTAGAGGAGTCACCAGAAGCGTCTGACTCAGCGGGGAGGTCATCCTCTTCCTGTCACCTCTCTTGCTTTATGCTTCCTGCAGGCATGACAGCTGATGAGCTGCTCTTTCCCCTAGCAGCAGCTGATTTGGTCATGCAAACCCACTCTGCATCTGGGAATGACTAGAGAAGCTGGAAAAAATGTAACCTGAAAAATATGTATGAAATTTTCAGAGAAACTTGCAAGTCACTGAAACATTATTAGGCCAAGTTCTATGAGAAGAAGGAAGCCCATGGACATGAGTCTGGATTTTCTGGCCAACTTTTTTGTAAGAGTGTCTGCCAGTTTCAGAAGATGTGGCCGAGGAGCCAAACTGAGCAGAGCTTCCAGCAGGTGTTGGAGGCGAGGACCCTGTCAAGGTGGGGGGCCCTGATAAAACCTCAGGATTGGAGTGAAGGCTATGAATGGTCACATCACTGGAATAAAGGTGACCCAGAAACAGTCTGTCCCTTGACGGGACTGAAGCCCAGCTCCAAATTACCTCGCTCCTCAGTGATCTGGGGTTGATACCTCCTCTCTCCTTCTGACTGAAGCAAATGTAAATTACTCTCTGAAAATGACAGCATTATCAGAAGCCTCAAATTATCTTTTCAACTTTTTCAAGATAAAGATATAGGTCTCAATCAAACAGAGTAGGGGAAAAGATGGAAAAACTTTTGACTTCTGAAATGATCGAGTAAGAACCTCCAAAAATTCTGTAACAAACTTTGAGAAGTGCAATTCTTTAACAGACTTTGAAAACAATGACATAAAATGGAAAACTGCAAATAATTCTCACTATGTAAGCAAAAAATATCTAAATAAAATACTAAAAATAACTTTAACAATATATGGAAAAACTCTAGAATCATCAGATTGATCTCTGTAGATGGCTAGAAGTTATTTCACAAAAGTGCTGTACCAATTCTAGATAAACAAAATATAGTAAACTAGATATGGAAGATTTTTTAAGTGGTAAAGAATATTTAAGTTTTAAGTTTAACAATAACACATTTAAGGGGAAAGCACCAGATATATTTTCATTAAAATCAGGAATAAAATAACACACCTGCTCTGACTATATTCTTAGTATTTTCTTGAATATTCTAGCCAGAACAAAAAGAAATATGAAGAGCTTCTGAGAAGGACATCAAAAATATCACTACTTGGAGGAGGATGGCTTGAGCACACGACTTTGAGGTTGCAATGAGCTTTGATGACACCACTGAACTCTAGCTGGAGAAATAAGAGAAAGACCCTGCTTCTAAAAAAGAAAAGAAAAGTCCACAGGCACAGGAACTTAAACAGCAAGAGGAAGTGAAAGGAAAATTAGGGCAAGGAAACAGATAAAAGAAATCACTCATGAGGAAGAATCAGCAGAAAACTCCAGGCAACATGAAGAACTGGTCAGAACAACCCTGCCAAGGGACCATGAGGTAGCTACTGC